>VXBU01017419.1:22189-70492 GCA_013400315.1 Bombycilla garrulus | reverse complement strand
AAAACCAAAAAAACCAGAAAGAACATACTCTGCAATTATTTCATTTCATTTGACTTTAGTCAATGGCTAATCTTTTCTCGAAAAGTGATTTATTTTTTTTTTTACTGGTGCTCTGAGCAAGTCTTAAGATCAGTTTCACTGTAGTTAAGTACATCTTTTTCTAATCCTAATTTCACGAGGAACCGACTTTTCAAAACATAACATGCAATTCTCCATGCCTAAATTTAACAGTTAAATTACACAAAAAAGACTAAACGAGTACTGCATGAAACAGACAAAGAGTTTTAGAATAGGTACAGTTAAGTAACTTTAAAAAAATGCAGTACACAAGATTAAAACTGATTAGTAAAATGCCTGCATTTGTCACAGATTGAGATTTAGTCCAATATCTTGAATCATTATGAGCACAGACCACTTTTCATTTAAAAGTAAACAAATTCACAGAAGCATATACATATATATGGACAGCAGCAGCACAGACGGCAGCAGCTGGATGCAAACTACCTAAAGTTGGAGCAGAGAGACATTTTTGGGAAGGACAGCCTAACAAACACTCTTTTCAAAAACAGAGTCTGCAGTTTGTATTTCCCACAAAGCAGACAGGAGCCACAGCCTGGCTCCTCAGCTGGCATCGCTCTTTTGGGTTGCAGATTGTCATTTGAAGTTCCCACACCTTAAGCCCCACATGACTCAGCTCATCCACCTCCCTGGAAAGAAGTGGTGAATCAACTCTGCTTTGAATGTGTAGCTCTGGAACAGACAGGAGAGTCTTTAAAATCTCATACCAAGATGCCATCGGTCACTCATCTCTGATTCACAACTATTGTGTTCTAAACACTACCTGTAGAAATTCACAGGATCATTTCAAAAGACATGTAGTGGAGAAAAAAATAAGTAGTATGAAAGGGACATGTGGTCTAACAGGTTTTACAAGAATGCCATGTTTTTCAGCTTCTCAAAATGAGAAGTCTGCCAAAGAGTTATGAATTAAACACAAAGATTGCTTTTTACTCTACAGTAAGATATCCACTTGTACACCACACAATTTTCTCAAACTGTTAAGCAGGCATTTTCCCATTTTCTGCATTAGACTTCTTGTCCCTAATCATGCAACCAAGTCATACATATAATTTCACAGTATTTAGAAAAAAAAATTAAGCAACATACAGCAACAGATGATGCAGGGCAAAGGGCTGTTTAAAAGTTCTGTTTCTACCCACGGTTTCAAACCCCATTCTGACTCTGTCGTTAACAACCAGCCTTTAATTGTGCAGTTCTTACAACCACTCAGACACACCTCTTCTGAAAGTAACTGCTGAAGTCAGGGTTTAAGAACAAGCCAAAGTGCTCCAGAACCAGAATCTAATCTTGGCAGTAAGCACTGGTAGGGTTGGCCACTATATGTACTTTCTCTTTTCTTAACAGCTCCATTTCTCTTAATAAATACAGTATCTATAATATATTTTGTACTTCATTATCTTGGAGGAAAAGACTGCATTAAACTTTGGCAGGAATCTTATGTGTCTTATGTGCCTTCTGCACTCTGCCACAATTAATAATTTACAAATGCAACTGAAAAACTGTATGAATCCAGCTTGGGAAGTAAGTAACAGAGGAAAGAGAAAAGCTCATCCTCAGATCAGAAGCTTCACTTTCCTTAAAAGAGGCTTACTGAGTGATGGAGACTTCAGTAAGTTCTTCTCTATCATGGGCAAGTAAGTTCTACTTTTAGGGAAAAATTAAGTACCTTAATTTTGACAGATGCTACTTTTATCTTTTCATGTACAAGAACATGGATCTCTTCAAAGCCAGGCTTTATTTTTTCTTCATCTACGTATTACTGGAAGCTTCTGTACATTAGGAGAAACTTTTATGCATTGTTGCATCTGCTGTTGGAGTGTTGTACTCAACCCTAATCTTACACCATTTGTCTAAATATCAGTTACTATTTTTCCCCCAAAATGTAATAGATTTAATCATAATATAAGTTTTTCCATGAAATTGCACATCTATATGATTTTTGTAGTCTTTACTAACTCTTGTCAACATGCACTGAATTTTAATTGTGTAATTTTATTTTAATATAAGCTAACTACCCCAAGATGCTGCTCTGTGGTGCTGAAACAAGGGAAGGGCAGGGGGAGAGCTAGTAAAAATGAAAGCAGGAAGGACATGCGCTAATCTTGGACAAGCCAAGTGTAATAATGACTCAAAATTAAAGAAATTGTTTCTTTTTAAATAGTTTTTCAAGAAGTCATTAAAAATATTTGAGTGTTATCACACTTAACTGTGTGGTAGAAAAAGCTTTTCCTTAGATCTCACATTTTAACAAAGAAACGGCTTCTGGCAAAATTCTTGCGAGATCTTACTTAAGACATTTAATTTTTCAGCACAACACTGGGCATGACTTCTTACCTCGCTCCTCATGAGTGTTTTAACACTACATTTATGAGGACATGAAACCATGACACATGGGCAGTCTGTATCTTCATGTTTCTACAGAGGAAAAAAGCAAACAAACCACAAATCAGATCTTAATCTTTAATTAAGAGAGGACTTACCTGCAAAGAAAAACATCCTACAATAATTTAAAATCCTGTAAGATTTTTCAGTGTTATTCCTAATTGCGCAGTTACAGAACTGCAATTGCTCAAACATCATACTTTTGATGGAGGTGTTGGTATTCTGAAGCAAAACCAAAGGTTTCCTTTTGTTTTCCCATGCAAAGCAAATCTATTTGCTTACCATTTTATTGGTTATGAAACAGTAGTCAATGTCAAGTTTTGATTCCCCAACAAGTACTCACAAAATTGGGCATCTTTAAGAGAAAGCAGCACCAGTGTAGATGTCCCTTCTAGTAAGGGTATATAGTGCATGGAAAAGTTCATCAGAAATGTACATTGCCCATTCTCAGAGATTCTCTTTCCTATGTATGGCTATTCCCTTTCAATTCTTTTTTGATTTTGATTCCCGAACAACTGATACTTAGGCTCACTGTTACACATCATGATGCTGGGCAGGGATTTTAATCTAAACTCATATGACACACATCTCAGCATAGCTGTCAAACCCTATCACCCCAGTGAGGGAAGAAAGTCAGGCCCAAGATAACTGAATTTACATTTCCTCTCAGTTTGCTCAACAAAAATCCGTTTCTCGTCAAGTGACATGGTCCCATTCAACTTGAAACACACTGCTTCATTTCTAGTACTTGAGAAAAGCAAAGGAAACAAAGCTCTAGATTTATAAGCCTGTTAGAAAGGGAAGAACAAATAGCATGCCCTTTTTGCACAGTAATCAGGTCTAGTTTTTGAAACAAAACCAAAAAGTAAAGGAGACCTGATCTCCAAGATGTGAAAGGCCTTGGTCAGAATTCTGGCATAAACCTGCCACTATCAGAAATTGTGTGTCTCCTCCTTTTAAAGCAGACCATCAGACATTGTCCTGACCCATCTACACTGCCATGCTCCCCATTCACACTCTCGTGGGATGTGGCACAGTGACAGCAACCAGGGAAGCCTCAGCTGCTCCTTAGCCAGAGCTCTGGGACAGCTCCTGAGCCATCCTCAGTCTGTCCCCACCAGGGTACCCAGTCAGGAGCAATGCCATTCCCTTTCCAGAGAACAGCCTGCCAGGGTAACAGTGATGCTCTTCTGACAAGCAAGGTCCCAAAGCACCACTCCTGCTCAGAGTCAAGAGCTGGACCTGGGCCTCTCACTCTGAACACATCTGGAATCGAGCTAAGGGAGACATCACACACAACCATGTGAATGTAGGAGCCTAGTGCCCTACACACTTCCTTAATTATTTATCAACTACAAACCCAGAAAAGTAATATTCCCTTCTTATTCCCTAATTTAAATTCCCTAACCCTGTTCCCTAACCTACTCAAACCATCTGACAAAGGCTACGAGACTGAGTCTTGGTTCATGATAAAAAGGCAACATGCAACTCTTAGCATTCTCTCCTGTTTTCCTCCTTGCTCCACATCTCAGAGTCCACCCACTGAAGCCAAGGCAAGCCTTTTGAGACTCCAGGATATACCCCAGTAACCCCAGTCCAGTGGTAGAACTCTCTCCCTCCCAATCTAAATTCACCCAGTCGAGCACATAAAGCCAAATGCCAAATCCAGTACAAGCCACAGGTGATACCACATGCAGGGCTCCCAGCACAGATGAGGCTAGGGCAGGATATTAACACAGCTCCAGAAAAGCCAGTGCCACATTAGGAACATGTCTGGCTCCAGAGCAGTGACAGGGAGCACAGGAAAATGTCTGGGATGTTCCCCGACGCTGTCCCAGTCAGCTCAGCTGGGCAGAGCAGAGCCACAGGGCAGAGCCCAGATTGCCCATGCAGGGTCTGGTTTATGGCCAGGGTTTCAGGGAGAAGCCCAGGCATGAAGCAGTGCTGTCCTTCCAGATCCATCTTATGCTGCTGTCTAAGCATCCATTTTACAGGATGAGCACCTCCAAGTAGCTTTGTGGATTTTACACAGAAAAATGCAGCAATCCAGAAGCATTTCAGCCTACTAATTTCCATTTTAACAATTTGTCAGGAGGTAGAGGATGGAAAAGGTAGGTTTGTGACAAAAAGAAACCCTACATTTTTAGATGGTTTGAACAAAAGACATTAGGAGGCTAAATCACTGAGTGAGCATGCAGGCAAGAAAAATGCAATCTAAAAAAGCATTCTACTAACATTGTAAACTTGTTGGAGTCTGCCTCCAACAACGGGGATTTCCTACCCCACAGGTCACGGGATTCTATGAAGACATGAACCACATGTTCTCCAGTAAAATTTTTTGTTTCCATTTGCATACCTTTCTTCTCAGTCTGCTCCCCCTATCTCCATTTTCAGTTCAAGTCACTGAGGCCAGCTTCAGTCATTATTACATTAGAGAAAATTCTAGGCTAATTTCTGGCTAGAACCCAGAGATGAACTCAAATTCATCTCTAAAATCCCAGTTCTGTCAATGGGGTGACAAAACTCAAATGAGAAGTAAAAAGAAACCTTACAGTACCTAAAGGGGCCTACAGAATGCCAGAGAGGGACTTTTTACAGGGACATGTAGAGACAGGGCAAGGGAGAAGAGCTTTAAGCTGAGAGAGGGCAAGTTTAAATTAGTTATTAGGAAGTTCTAGACTGTGAGGGAGGTTAGGCACTGGAACACATTTTCCAGATAAACAGTGAATGCTTAATCCCTGGAAGCATTCAAGGGATGTAGTTCTGAGCAACCTGGTTGAGTGGAAGGTGTCCCTGCCTACAGCAGAATGGTTGGAACAAGAGTGATCTTTGAGATCCCTTCCAAGCCAAACCATTCTGTAATTCAAACATATAGTGTCATTAAGCTTCTGATTCTTATCACTAAAATATAGTGAGGTAACATTTTAATCAGGCCACAACAAAGAAGCCCATCTGCATTTCTATAACCAGTGAACTTCTAAAAATTTAGGAAAAAGCCCCCAAAAATATCCGCCAATCCAGTTTACAGAATATGGTTAAAGCTCACTGATTGTGTCTGTTAAGACACCACACATTTTTTTAATAACAGTTTTTGCCCCATGTCAATCCCCAGCCTAACCATAATTCTGGGAGAAAAGCAGCCATAATCTACCTATATAAACTTTCATCTCAGTATCAGAATGTACAAGATTAAATACAGGGCAGACTTAATTTTTTCTGTGTATTTTCATGTGTCAGCTGCCTTATTCTAGGTAAGGCACACTTATTGAACCACCAGCCCCTGCAAGTGTGCACTCAAATAACTGGGAGTCAAATCTAAACCAGAACTTGGCAAGTTTCTACCTATGCCTTTTTGTAACAACATCTCCAAGCAAAGAACACTTCTCATCATTGTTAGACTTCACCTAACAAACAACACACAAGACCACAAATGGGAATAAAATTTTCATCACTCTTACTATAGTAAGAAGGTGTGAAATCCAAGACCATCAAACTACAGAAACTATGTAGACAGAACTTTTCAAAAAAAATCTTAATATCATACCAAGATAGATTCAGCATATCTTTCAATGTGAAATAGCACAAACACAGTAATGTTAAAATCCTATGTGTAAAGTAAGCATGCCTTTCTCAACCTCTGTAATTCTAGCCCTCAATATGCTGCCTATCAGAGAAACTACTCTGATGCCAAGAACAGCAGCAATTCATCCTAGGCCTGTCATGTAACACTACTGGTTATGGCAAGGTACAGTTTGCCTTTACAGTCTTCCTTTCCTCTCATAAGACACAATGGTTTTACATTCTTCCCCTCCTCCCATAACAGATCACACAGTACCCAAGAAGGATTACATAGAAGATGTTATTTTTCCAGTCAATTACAATGCTTATGCTTTTCTTGCACAATAGCTGATTGTTATTTTGGAAGTAGCATTTATTATCTAAATTGTAAAAAAATCTAAAAAAGCATAGCAAAATTAACTTCAGTACCAATACCAGGCAGTGGAGCTGAACTTTTTAAAATGCAGTACCTGAAAATCAGAACAAGGAAAGTACTTCCTATTCAAAGCACTTTTTTTCACAGGAAAAAGACATGTTTTGAAAGTCAGTCTATTTTCTTTTTTGAACTATCAATTCTGGCTGAGAGGCCAAAGCTCTTTTGAAGGACAAGAAAAGTTGTTATTATTCTACATTAATGTAGGGGATCTTGATGTATATACACAAGAAAATACTGCACCTGCAACATAATCATTGGGACTTGGCTTTTACAGTATTTACAGGTTGTCTCCCGGTATTTACAGGTCTTCTCTACATGGTCTGGCAAATCTTTTCTCAGTATTTTTTCTTTGCAATCAGCACGAGGACATGGGAGTTCTTCAAACTGACAATCAGTTCTCAAGTGCACCTGAAAGATTTTTTTTTAAAACAAAAAGGTCAATCCAATTAAGTTTTGTTCATGTCTTCCATCCTTTGAAGACATTTAACATTACATAACTAGAGAACCAAAGTAAGGAGAGTTACTCTGTTAACTGTGTTACACCAGAGCAGGAATACTCAGGAATACATTTCTGGCTGAACAGTCCCTTTACCTGAATTTCACTGTATTACAGATGTACATGTGCTGCTTCTACTCTAAAAGCATTATAACACAGCACGAAATTCTACACAGGCTATTTAAAGAAAAGGTAAGCACTCTTTTTGAAGGTATACTATTCCACATAAACACAGATGCTGCTTCAAGTTGTTTATGTACCTGGGCTTGCTCACTTTAAAGCAAGAATATACACATCTCACTGAAAACTGCTGTGCAGCCATACCACACAACTGTTGAATTACTGAGTTACTGCTATCTCATGCCTTCACCAAAACAGCTACAGGTCATTTTACATAACTCCGGAGAAGCCAAAGGTTTCATTTCACGCATAAACACCACATAAGAGGATTAAGATAAATCAAAACACACCAAAATAGAAATCAAATTTCTCACATTTGTCAAGTACACATTAAGATTCTTCACTATTTTATTTCTTCTTCCACTTCTCATTTGGTTCATCCATTTATATTTGCAGGCTTTAGTGCCACACAATCACATGATTTTTTACAATTCCTTACAGTTCATAAAAAAGCTGAGTTTCAAAACAATTAACATCTATTGTAACATTTATTAATCACATTAACCACCAGTGAGAGCAAGTTAAGAAATTGACTATGACTTTAATTTGTAAGAATTTTTTTCTTTATTCTTTAATTCAAAAGAAAGCTTATGACTGCTAGATTAACTTACCAGTAATTGACCCAAAGACAGTTGTTCCTTACAGCCCTTGTTTTCATTTCTGCAGTATATCTGAAGGGCAAGTAATTCTCTCCTGCAACAATTATCTTTAAATACCTGAAAAATCAAAAATCACTTTATTTTAGAAAGTGAAAACCACTCAAGGATATGCAAGTTCAAATAAAGTAGAAGCCATGCAATTCAGCTACATCAGTGTCATTTAATTCTAGCTTTATGTGCCAGGAAAAAAAATTCTGGTATTCTATTTTTCTAGAATGTGCACAACACTGAGGTTCCTCCACTGTGAAGCAGCTCAATGAAAGAGTATTTGGACAGATAATCTATCACTGTTTCAGTTCTTATTATAAATAAAATAAAGGGAAAGGTACAAGAAAGGACCAAATTTGCTGCTATTTGCTTGTCAATATTAGGCCTGTACAACCCAGAACTCTCTCAATTGTTTGGGGAGATGCTGTATTACGCACAATACCATAAGACAAAAGAGACTCAAAGCACAGGAGGAGTTTGGAGGGGAAGTGTTTCATGGATAGTGGCCCAAAATTACTAGACTGGTTGGCTGGAATACCTACTTGCACTTCAGTATTAGCACACAATTACAGGTATTTTCTCAGGTTTTGGATAGAAGAAGGTTCTTTTATTTCACAGATAAGTGGGGTTTAATTGCCTCTCCATTTTAATGTTTATATGCACTTTCAGGGTTCTTTGTCCACAACTGAACTGCAGGAGGTTACAAATAGGTTGGGGTTTGAGTTTTACACCTTTTATGGGAGATACCCCATAAGAGACAACACAACTGAACTCTCAAGGAGCCAAATTGCAAAGGGCAGGAATTAGAGACAAGAACTGAAAACCAATATTGCTATTTTAAAGTCCAAAACCAAAGAGATAAACTTCAATTTGTTTTTCAACAGCTTTAATAGCCATTAATACCTTAGAACCAAGCCCAACTATGACTGCCTCTGATAAACAGACTCCTGTGATACTGTGTACACTGCAGCACTCCTGTAATTACAAAATGGTTCTGCATGCTAACCCTTAACCAAGAATTATGATCCACCGGCCCACAGTGACTATGAATCTATCCCCAACATCAGTGAAGAAGGGAACACTGCAGTCACTCTCATCTGATCTCATCTGACACAGGTCACTGATTTCTATTTAGTTTTCAGAAGCTTGTGGGAAGTTTAATGAATCAACAAGTCTCATTTAAATAATCAATTGGCTATGCTGCAGTATTTTTTCCAAAGTAATTCACAGGGTTAGTATGCAGGAGCTTTGCTGACTGAAGATAAGATTTGAAGACAACTTTTAAAGTTTTTCAAAGACTATCTAAAAGCATTTTTGTGATTTAGGGCTTCAGCATTTTGTGGGAAGAGAGGTTTCCAGTTTCATGAAAAACACTGATTTGCACAGTTAATCTAACAGGTATTTAGTATACATTTGCCTTCTTGTCCTGTTTTAAAGCTATTTGAAGTCTCATAACAAATGTACATATTTACGTATGTATATTGAGAGCCAGAAAGTCAAGAGTTAAAAGAACAAATAGATTTGGCATCATGATTATTGGTCTGAGCTCCTGGAGAGTCCATCCATGTCAAAACCAAATTACACTGAGCACTGATCAGAGAACTGTTTTGAATTAAAACAAAGAGAGGTTAACGTACCCATCAACCTTTTCTTGAAAATGGTTACGAACACAAGTATTCATTTAGGAAAGAAAGACTACTAGCACAAATCATTTATTAAACACTTGAGTAATAATGTAAAATCACATAAACCATGTACTAAGGCAAGAAGTTTTTCTACCTTCAACATTTCGAAGGCAGCAAAAAGTCTGATGTGAAAAACTGTGAAGAGGGTATCACTGAAATAACTTATACATATAAAAAAGAATCTGATTCCATTACCATAACTCCCCACTGTGCTAATTCCAGTGGGGTTCACTGAACACCACACTGTAAAAAGAGAGGAGTGAAACAGCAGCCACTGGTCTAGAGCCAAATCAGTGTTCACCTAGACTCGTCTCATCCCTGCATCTACAGAAGATGGAATATTTCTTACCGTCCTCTTGGCTGATGAGAGGACAACTGCAATGTGTTGCTGCAGCTCCCAACTATGACTATGAGACGTGACAGCTGTCTGAACTTTTTGGCATGAAGTTGACAGGGTCTCTACCATGAGGTTAACAGGAAAAATGAGCCACCTACCTCTATAAAATGCACAGTTTTATGGCAAACCTACCTTTTTGGCAGTTTATTAGGTTTATGAAATAATTACCACATTAACAGTAACGCAACTTGTGCGCCTCACACAGTTCAATACTCTTGAATAAGAAATTATTCTAACAATACCTTATCTTTTACTATGCTTTCTTGACACGCTGTACATTTTGGACTAGAAGACCTGAAGAAAAAAGAGAAAAACTACTTTAGCTCATCTTAATTTTTGGACAACAAAAATTTCCCTTTATGAGACACTTAAGTTTTGGTTATTCAATATATTCTAAAACCATTAAAAGTGGATATAGTTCAATATAAGGAGAAAATACAATATTATTTCAATAAATTTGAACATTTGAGTTTTCAGTCGAAATTATCTGGCATTCCCAAAGAAGTAAAACCACCACAATGTCGCCAGACAACTGCACAGTTGTTTTCAAGTTGGCAAAACTCAGTCCCTATTTTTCAGTCTGCACCTCATCCAAAATTGCTCTCACTCCTCAATCTGTGCAAACAGGCAAAATATGGTCTCCTCAATTATTGTTTTTCAAACAATACCTAATGAAAATTTACTTTCTCTGACAGTCAATTATACATCTTTCTAGGATAAAAAAATATTTATGTCCATCTCCTTCAAGTCTGTTCTGGTTTTAGCAACTGTTACAGATGCTTGCCGCTTCCTTTATCTGAACTACTGCCTTGTAGCTGTCTTAGTAAACTAATTACCAAACTTGTGACCTCTTGGACAACAGACAGAATCAGGAGCAGGACAAATTCTCTGTGAAGAGAATTTGGAGTGCAGAAAACCTGAGTTTCTACAGCTGTTTCTGGCTCTGACCTGCCAAGTGTTGTAAACTCCTTAGAATCATAGAATTAATTGGGTTAGAAGAGAGCAAAACTCATCTGGTTCCATTCCCCTGCCATGGAGAGGAACACCTTCCACCAGACCAGACTGCTTTGCTCGTTTTTAGCTCCTTTTCCCCACATAAAATGGGAACAGTCAAAATTATCTCTCTTGTAAAGCACCAAGACAAAAAGCACCAGGTAAAAGCTGCATGAATTCTTTCATAAAGCAACTCACTGACAGGCTACCTAAACTGTGGCTGCTAGCAGCGGTGCAAATCATTGTAAAAGGCTGAAAAAGTTCAATTATGTTATATAATCTGAATGGTTATTTCAAATTATCTCTCTGGCTTCTGTTCTTCAAACCAACCATTTTGTGTCTCATCACATTTCTGAGCATCTTAAGTACCTTGAAGCTTCAATATCTGTAATGCTTTTCGTTAAGTCAGGAAAAAAAAGGAATCTAAACTACATCAGGGCATACAGTGCTTAATACAATGTCATGCTTTCCTTGCTCTTACTGAATTCACTCAAGCATCCAACTTGCTTTTTCAAACTACTCTTGCATACTGAGCAGACATCTTTACAGCTTTATCTCCACCAACTCCCAATTCCTTGTCCTCAAACAACCCTGGAACAGAAGTTGCTAGCATATAATTAGTGTGTTTGTGTATGCAGCAGTGTATCAACAATGAATGAAAATGTGCCAAATACAGGACCAACATAAACCTATTTTACTTTCAATTTTATGGCNCTTTTATTAGACAAGCTGGTGCAGCTGAGGGAAGACAACACGCATCAGAGCACAGACCTCCTCTTCAGGAAGCGAAGTTGAGCATATTTTGCTTTTAGCACTCTTGGAAGGGATAGTTTTGAGTGCCTGAGGGAAAGATACCTGCTTTCAGATCCAGAAAAAAAAAAAAAAAAAAACAAAAAAGGGGGGGGGGGGGAAGAATGTAAATTTTATTTTAATAAAGGATTTGACTGCAACAAACACTTAAATAAAGTGAAATAACTCAATGGCCTTAAGCACATGTCCTTTTCAGTAAAAGACTGGTTGGAAAGTCAGGAAGATAAAATTACACATATTCTAGCTACACTGTAATAAGCACATGTGCATATCTCACAGCAGGGAAGGAAAACTGCCCAGACTCTAGCAATGCCAGAACTGTTACTGCTTAGATTGTCAAGGATCTGCTCTGTCCACCTGTGTACATCGCAGCATGGCAGGTGTTTGGTTTTTTGCAGTCACTGTTATTAACCACCTAAGAGTCTTCCAAAAACACATACTGAATAAGAAATAACTACATTTCTTAAATGTCACTCCTCACTTGACACTGTGTATCAAAAGAAAAGTTGGTGGGGTTTGTCATTGTTTTAAATTTGAAATACTGTAGGCACAAAACCTGCGGGAGTGAGCTACGGAACCTTGTGTTTGCCCAATCTACTGATGCACAGGTACTTCTTAAAACCTAGATACTCCCTGAATGATTGCACTTTTAGTCTTATCTAGACTGGGAAATACTGCACCTCTCAGCATTCATTTTACACCTATATCATTCACCCACCCTCTTTGCACTCAGGCCCAAACATCTCAGTAACAGAGATGCCAGCCTTTCTGACCCTCCTGCAATCCACCGGGACATACAAGTCCCATAACAAAGAGCTGGAAGGGCTGCAGGGAAACTGCTCCACAAGCAGTTGCATTTATCCAAGGGTCCCACCACCCATCTCTGAGGCTGGGTCCACAGACAGGCTAGGCATCCCCAACACAAGGAATGTGTGTGTAAAAGCTCACTTCCTCTCACAGACTATTTACTGTATTTGACACCAGATTACCCAAGCTAGAAGACTTGTGAAACAGTTACTCCATTTGGCCTCCACAGGGAATGAAATTCTTACCTAACACACCTTCA
The DNA here is from genome assembly GCA_013400315.1 of Bombycilla garrulus. Taxonomy (NCBI): domain Eukaryota; kingdom Metazoa; phylum Chordata; class Aves; order Passeriformes; family Bombycillidae; genus Bombycilla; species Bombycilla garrulus. The sequence goes on along the minus strand of VXBU01017419.1, from coordinate 57,761 downwards.
CAACTGTTCCAATAATACTGATGCAAAGCTCAGTTGTCTTATCCTGACCCCGAGTAGAGCACAAATGATAACAGCACGCAGATAGCAAATACTCAAGTGAGCAGCAGTGGAAGGCTCAACATATTCCTAAAGCTGCAATGGTGTTCACAGTAATGTCAGTAGTTCACAACATTTAAAGGTGTCAACACGCTCTACCAGAACAAACAACATACCTCAGCAAGGCATTCATGCAGGTTTCACAGAATCTGTGTCCACATTCAGTTTGTTTAGGATTGCATAAGATGAGGTGACATTTTTCACATTTGTACTTGTCCTCCACGGCATTCACAAATTTCTCTTTGTAGCCACCTTGCTCTGGAACATAGATGGATGCTGACGGACTGCGGTCAGGATTGGCTCTCTGCTGTACCATTTCTACAGATAACGGGGGTTCTGACTTCTTACTGGTGTCCATGCTCTAAGATAGTTTCTGTGAATCAAAAGTGAGAAAAACTGAGCAATGAGGACCTCTTCCACCATTTAACTAAAACAAACAGAGCATCTGAGAGATTGCATAAAATCAGAATGCATCAAGAACAGATTGTGTCCACACATCATGTGAACATAATATATACACTCCTGCCTGAGTATATTTAGCACAGCAAATCTGTAAAATAGTCTACATATTCAAAGGCTCTAGAAAGCAAAGAATTAAAACCTGCTCCTGAAAATGAAGTGTTAATTACGGCCATTACACTAGGAATACATAAGGGATTCTTTCATATCTTTCTCTCTCTCTGAAAAGTACTGCTTAAGATTGAAGTCCAACCATTAGAGGCAGCAAGAGGTGTGGTGAAGAAGGTGCTCTGGTACAGTACTGCACGTGATACTGCTCAAATGCTACTGCAAAAGCACACAACCACCGGTGTCCAACACAGGGCATCCAGAGCCTACCCAGATCCCCCGCCCACTTTTCCTGTCTGTCTCTTCACAACAGCACAGTGCAAGACACACTGCTTTAAGTCTGCTTTACACCATCACAAAAGGGTTTTACTTATTAGATACTGTCCAACCTTTTCATTGCATATCTTCACCTGAAGAGAGCAGCTGAGCAAAGTCTAACTGACAGCAGAGAAAGGCCTATGTAACATGGCCATTTGATTAACTTACCAGGGCTAAGCAGAACTGACAGATAGCCGAGTAAATAATTAATCCATCTGAAGAGTAAATTACAGTACCTATTACCTTGGACAATCCATCTTCTAGGTCAGCATGCAAAGCATTAGCAGAGCAATAGAGGAATAATATCCCAGGTTAAGTTTTAAAATATGTTTTCAATCATTTCCTAGCTAATCTTCTAGTCAAAACAATCCTAAGTGCTCTTAGAAAGGCTCAGTATATACAGGAGAAAGCACAGCTGAAGGATACAACAGCTATTTACCTACGAGAAGTGTGTGGCTATCTGCAAGAGGAAAGCAAACTTCAATTCTCTCTCCATGTTAACCAGTAATTTAGATATAAGCCTATTCCATTTCTCTGCTGTTACCTCAACTGATATAGTTATAATTCATATTTTTCGAAGCAGAATGAAGAAATGAAGCCCAGTTCACTTCTCAGAGTATGTCCACCAACGCCAAAGAGAGTCAAATGCCTCACATTCCAAATACACAAACCCTCTTGTACAGTTTTTATAGTGTTTCACCTTCCCTTGCTAAGCCCAAAACCACACATTTGTAATGAAACATATTTACTTGTAGATAATTTCTGTACAGAATTCTCCGTGCAAACTGAATGAGTATGGAATTTTCTTTGATTTCTGATGTCATTATTTACAGAAACAAAAGACAATCATTATGACTCAATGCGGAGACCACTTCATGTTTTTACAACACCAACTGAGCAGGGGTAGAGGTATCGGGTAAAGAATTCTCCCCCTTGGCCAGGGGAAAAGCCTCTCTGATCTCCATCAAACTCAGAGCCCAAGAAACCCATCCTCATAACTTGGTACACACACCCAGTGACTGTGTCTTATACAAAAGCAACAAAACAACACAAACGCACCAAAAAAAAAAAAATAAAAAGAAATCAAACAGTTTCTATGAACTGAAAAAGCTACTATAAATTTTGATCCATAATTTGAATTAATGTTAGTATATTCCTTGTCTGCTCTTCAAAGAGTGCAGAGACTTATGTCTTGACAGAACAATATGTGAAAGAACTGAAAAGACTGTGCTGAACTGAAAGTGACTCACACTTCTCATTAATGAGGAAATTCAGATTATTCCAGACTTAAACTAGTTTCACCAGCAAGCATATAAACCCAGCAGGTAATAATGACACTGAAGAGACAACCTGAGATTGTGACCAGCACAAAAGAAATGAGATTGACGTTGAGAACATGATTCAGACAAGGAGGTTCACAGAAGTGCCAGGAATGAGAAAGGAAAGCAGCTTACAAAAGCAGTCTGGATTTAGAGACTGCCCAAGGCATGAGTGCTGATGCTGTACATCAGTGGCTGGACATGGGGAAATGCAGTCATGAGCTTAGCACCTGACACTTTTCTGTGGTTATAAGAGAAAAGATTAGCAACAGATCGAAAAAAGTGCAACTCCTTAAGTATCCGGGCTGCAGAAACTTAGCTACCTATGGACTTGCTTCCTACATGTGATTGGAGGAGCTTCATTTGGCACTTGCACTTCAGGAATCTGAAAATGTTTCAGTTCCTTGATTTATAGATACTAATACATCTTTTCCCCTTGCAGCTGTGTATTTTTTTAAATCATATTCAAGACCTCCACTATTCTGTCAATTCTTGAAGTCAAAAGCCAACTTCATGTGTGTTGATTTATAGCAAAAACATAGGGAACATCACTTTCCTTAAAATGACAGAAAAAAAAAAAAAAAAGGCATGACCTGCTTCTGGCCCACAAAACAAATATAGAAAAAGAGGCACTAAAAGAGATGCTGACAGGAGAGTTGTCAAGTCAAGAGAGCACAAAGTTCCCAAACTTGAAAGTCAGTCCACAACTACCGAACGTCCGCTTCCCCATTAAGTTTCTTCTGAACAAAAAGAAGCTAAAGATGATTGGAGATATGAAGTCTTCCAAAAGCATGACTTCTTCAAGGAAACTGAATAATTAGTCACAAGGAGGCAGGCAGGGGTGGCAGGAGAATATTCAAGACTTAACACAGACAGCACCGAATGCCAAATGAGCAGCAGGTGAGAGTTTCACAGAGATACGAAACTGCTCCAGGCTGGACTGTCAGCTGTCAAGAGAGATTTCACACCAGAATAAACTGCACAGGGTGCCACAGGACTCCACTTTTGGAACTGACATCTTGGATATCTTGTCACAGAAAGCAAGCAGAAAGCATGACAAATAAAATATACTATGTGATATGCCTAACAGTCAGATTTGTCTCCCTTGGGTTTTGTACTTATTTTATGAAGAAGCATGTCAGACCAGAAAAGCTAAACAAGCTCAGCAACAGAGCAGCCAAATTGGTGAAGAATTCTCTTCCACAATACTCTGAATGCCAGCACTTTCTTGTGCAGCAAAACTAGGAAGTAATTCATGAAGTACTTCATGAATGAAGTAATGTCATAAAATACATTGAGCACTGAGCTTACAAGACCACCACAACCTTATTACTATGAACAAGCTGTATTTAACAAGGGGATGGGGGAAGTGATGTCTGCCTGTACGCACAGAGCTTTGCCCTCGTGCATATTAGTCACATGCTCCTACACCTGCATGTGGGATCAGTGGTGAACACAAGCACACATAGTACAAACATCCCAGCTGCCACCCTTTTGCAAACAGCACTCTGTTATGGCTTCCATGCCACTACAGGGTGTCATCTGCAATGGCTTCTCTTCCTTTTCAGGAACCTTTAACAGCAGGGCTCGGATTATTCCCCCATAATCATGTTTTAAACTGCCAACAAGAAGCAATTTTGAAGTCACACCTCAGTAAGATACTCTGCACTTATGGCAGTGAAGTTAACACATTTCCAGAGAGCAGGGAGAGAAGCCTAACTAGGGCATTCAAGATGGGCTGGTTCTGGTGGAGGCCTCTGATTCCTAAAGGCATGGCAAGCTGCCAACAGCCAAAGACTCTGGCTCTTGTTCAGCAATCTAAATCTTAATGCCTAATAACCAGATAATTCTTACACTCCAGTTTCTTATCTGTGGGAAAAGATCATCACAATAAAAGTATATAACTTTTAAATGTCTTTCGGACAATCACTTTTCAGGACAAATAAGCACATAAAAAAAGAGGCACAGTCACCAAGGTTGGTTCTGTCCACTGCTGCTTGTGTTTCAGCCGCCTGAAAGCCAGCATATACTGCTACTCACACTTGAGTGGACACTGTTGTGGCCATCAGATGGGTGACACTGTGACACTGCTGGCTCCAGTCTGGTCACTATTCTTGTCTAATACAAGTGGTATTCAAGCAACTGAGGCTGAACCCCAGTTGATTCTTCAAATTGTATATACTGCAATGAAGGTCAGAACAATTTGCTGGCACTTAACTAATACTAATATTGGTACAGAGGCCTAGAAACTGGAAGCAAAAGCAAGTTTACCCACAAAGTTGTTCCGAGAATCAGGAAGCACGGGAATTCCCAAACAAAAGGCAATTTGCTCTTTCCTTATTTTAGCAAGGGTGTTGTTCTCACTGCACAAAGAGCAAGCATTCTAAAAATCTGCACTCATGTTCTGTATTACCACATATCTTTATGATTTGTTCTTTGGGAATAAAGCCAGTTTGTGACATAGAAATACAGTAAAGCTTCTATAAAAATTCAAAATAAATTTGCATCCTAAGAAAACAGAAAAAACCCCAAATTATTATATTAATCTAAAGCACCTCTAAAAATTCAACTGCACTATGTACCATGGGATTTGGAACCTAGAAAGCTCTGCATGAAGACAGTTTCAGTATATTGACAATATGAAGCAAGTAAGCTTTTGCCACAGTTTTAAATTTCAAAAAGAGTAAAAAGCTATTAGAAATCAATATTTTCATTACAGTACCTTAGACAAGAATAACGCATGAAAAGGTTTAATTTAGTTATTACTACAGGACAGCAAAGCTTTTTCATCAAATTACAATTTGCACTGAGAACAGGAGTTCCTCAAACAGAACTCCACTGCATGCACAATATCTAAATTAAGCTCTGAAAGAGAAACCTAAAGGGACAGGGAGCAGAAAAGTAACCTTTACTCTTCAAAAGAACTTTGTATCTAAAACCTATAAGAGCACACAAACTTCAGCATCTCATCCTAACTAGGTCATTTTTTTGGGCAGCCTGGGGTATTATTCTTCAGTCTAGCTTTTATTAAGACAAGGGCTGTCTGTCCTCTCAGCCTCCCAAAACCACATTGGAACCAACTGGACAGAGTTTTCATGAAAATAAGCAGCTATGAGAACAGAAAGAGAAACTTTCTGTAGTGTCCCAGTGACCAAGAGGAGTGCACCACCATGGTCTATCAGTCAGTCAAACATCTGCTCCCTCTTGTCCCACCAAGCTTCGTGGCTCCTCCTATACCATAAAAGCAGGGGTGGGCTAGAGATTTAGGGGTTTTCATTGTCTGATTGCCTTTTTTTGTGGGTTGGGGTTTGGTTTTTGGTTTTTTTGAATGGGGGGGGGTAGGGGTAAAAAAAAGGATGTAGAACACAGAGTAGGAGGAAAATAGACTTTATCAGTTTCACTGCTCTTCAAAAATTTTCTTCCCTACTTCACAGGATATCCTCAAAGAGCCACACAACCATGTAACAAGAGAGGTATTTCTAGATCTTCAGTCTTCCCAGCTCACTTGCTTTCCATCATCAAGAATTATTGCTTCAAGTTAGCACCCAGAAACCTTTATCTTAAAATTAAATTATTAAAACAATCTTCCCTTTTTCTCTGTCCTATATTTCAGCATTTTATAGCTCCTAATAAATCCCTAGCACATGCTGAAAAGAAAGTCCATCTTTCTTTCACCATTTCTAGACAAGTCTTTTGAGTTTGCTCTGCTTCCAAATGCTATTATAATATGCAACATATATTGGAATACTCTGATGTCTTGTTAAAACAGTAATGCAAGCTGAAGGCAGTATATTGGTGACAACATATTATCAGTTTACTCAGGGCACACATGTCAAAAATATTAAAATAAAACTGAGCAGGGAAGCTGCCATGGGAATCTTGACCCTGGAGCTCTCAAGCACGAAGGGGTCCTGCTGCAGAGTATCATTCTCACAACATCCACCACACCTCAGCCTGGCCTTCTGGCAAAACCCCACTGCTCAGCTGGGCAGGGGCACTGAACAACAGATAAATAAAATGCAAATGGCTTGAATCACTCCAGAAAAGACTCAGGTGGCAGGTTTGAAAGCAGATGACTATCCGTCAAATTTATTATGTGAGGTCAGAGGCCTTGGCATGTCCACACCTCTTGCTTGCATGGGGGAACTACTGACTTATTTATTTTTACCTCCATACATTTTTCATGCTTGAAGTGCTATTTGCTTTTCTCCAGAGCCCATATAGGGCCAACTAACTAGAGGTTCAGGTATTTCCAGGACATGGTCTGAGAGAAAATTCTGAGGAGGGTAAGGAAGAGTTGTAAGTCACCAGTGCCAATGTAACTTTACACAGTGAGAAATACCAGACCACTCCTCACCCTCTTTTATATTTACATTCAAATACCAAGACTAATTCCTGTACAGAAATGAAAGCAGCATTGATATTTAAGATTTCTTTTTCTCTGTGCTAAAATAAATAGGCTATTTTAACTACTTTAAACTTTGCCCTACGATTTCACAAGCATGCACCTTCCTTGCTGTGAAGAATACCTGGAGATCACACATATTATAGAACAGATGAAGACCAACAGGAAAAATCAGTGCTTGGGAATAAGCAAGCAGACAAACATTTGAAATCACACAGAAGAAGCGCACTGAGTGTTCTCCACACAGGAAGCTTCTGCAATTTGCAAGCTCTCCACAGCCACTCATCAATGCTGGATCCCAGCTGCTGAGCTTGGAAGGCACGGCTGGAGGTCATCCAGCCCAACCCCCTGTTCAGAGGTGGCCATCTTCAAAGTCGGGTCAGGTTGTCCACCATTGAGTTTTCAAAACTTTGTGGGTGAAGAAACTGAAACCTCTCCAAGCAACCTCTCCCAGCAGTCAGCACCCCTCTGTGAGGAGTTTTTATTGTATTTTTAGGATGTGATATTCTGAGGCAGCAAAAAGGCCTGTTCCGATACTTGAATTGCTATGATCTCAAGCAATTAAACCATATTTCACCACAATCTCCACAGGCTCTAGCCTGTAGAAATTACTGAACAAATCAGAAAACTATTTTTGGTTTGGAAAGTACAGACTATTCCTTCTTTTCCTATCTGACCTAGAAAATCAGAAGTATAATCAAAAGATGCTATCATGATACTCTTGCAAAAGAACAACCATGCGTGTCACTTGAATCACAAACATTGTCTATTTCCCATGTTCTAGTTTGCAAGACGACTGAAGAGCTGAAAATGAAAGGTAATTTATGTTTTACATGGTTTTATTCTCTTAACTTATCAATTTCCTTGGCTGTATTTCCTTCAAAAACAGTTCTACACACCCATGTGAAGTGTCTTAGAGGATTAAACAAAACAGCATCCCTGTACAAGGGATCTCAGTTTAGCAAGTCTGCTGGACTATGCTGGCATGAAAGTTCTAACATATACTCCCCCCTGCTCAGTGTAACAAACTTCTAGATTCTAAATAAAAGACAGATGTGGAAAGTAATTACATCAGCACTAAGAGGTTATAATAGTAATATTTATAAATAATAACATAGTATTAACATAGTTTAGAATGCCCAGGGAGCCAGGGACTGACTTTCAGTAGCTCTCCAATAATATGCTGAATGCAATTAACACTTAGTCTAACACATATTTCACCAGATGAGAGAAAAAAAAAACACCACAACTTTCAAAGGGTTCAAATTTTATCTATTAAGAAAAAGACAGCAGAAAAAGTGAGTCATTGCAATTAACGAAAGCTGATTTTTATGTGACAGTATGTTCAACTCTTCTTAGGAAGTTCACAGCATTCCTTTGAAACATCATACACGGATTGGCAAAACAGCTTTAAGATTCAGCCTGAGGCAGCAGTAAAAATAAAGTGTTTGTATTTTGACTTACACTTGCTATCTCAGCTCTCAGTAATTACTTCCTAATCTCACTGGGCTACCAAAAGACAGTATAATGTCATCTGAAGTGCAAAAATCAAAAGAGTCTTTTAGAAATCAGAAGACCTCTTAAGCTTTGAAAGCCTGGGTCACAAGACAACAGATAAGAGAAATGCTGTCCAAGCCCAAAATGAATACTTTCCTGGATTTCCAATTCCAATTCAGGTTCCTGTGCATTTCCTCTTTCCTCTCATGCACCCCTAGACAAAGCTATTGCATTTTACCTATGAAGTTAACCCCCAGCTGTGATCTGTATTTCTACACCAGGCCTTTAGTAGAAGCAGATAAAGAACAGGAAAGATCAAAAGATGATCAGATGATCACAGAGCAAAGCATACTTTAATCTCTTCCTCTGCTGTTTAGGGGAAGTCCATGATTGAGATACATATGATAGTCCTGTGTGGGGAAGTGAATGAACACTATGAATTTTTGATTTTTTTTAAACTTCTGGCTCTGTTTACAAAGGAAAAGTTCTACCTTTCACAGAAGAAATAAACTCAGATAAAATATTCCCAGAAATGCCACGAAAATCATAATATTTGAAATTAAAGGTAGTTTCCTCTTTGAAAATGGTTTTATATGAGAGATGGTTTGAAGAGAATGGCTTTGAAGAGAGAACTAGAAAAAAACAGCATATATTTGCATTCAGAATACTTTGTTTTTATGGAAAGCTATTTCCATCAATCCAGATTTCCTCCAATTCCTGTTTTACAGCAAGCCTAACGCTTCCTTTATCTCTGCTGCACAGCACACAAGTCTTTGGTTCACATGATCCAAGTGGTAGTGTCAAATCACAGACACCCAAAAGCCCAAGTGCCCACTACGATTCCCACTTCTGTCTGCTGTAACTGGGCAACAGGACATGTGAACAGCCACGACAAACCCCAGCAAGGATCAACAAGGGTTAAGGCAGGCGGCACATCCCAATCATTCTGACCCTGGCATACAGTCCTAGAAAATGATGTCTCATCCTCTAGTGACCTAGTCTAGTCACATTTTCCTCCCAAGGTGTGCCTCCAAGAAAAGTCTGCTGCATGAATAATCAGGAATAACTTGCTTATAAATTATAAGCAACTTAAGACAATCTCTGAAATCAAGTAGGAATCAAAACATTATTGCAGTATTTTTGTCAACCTTTTATTTGTTCTTAAACCAAGACCTATCAATCAATGCTGTCCTTCTCTTTTCTGTTAGTAAAAGACATGCTCAGCTTCAAACCTAACAAAATTTCAAGTCTATCAGAACAGCAGAAGATATTCCTCAAATCCGAGTCTACCTATCTACACTGCTGTCTGCCAAGGCATGAAGAATATTTCTGCATTGCCAATTCCTGACAGAGTGCATCTCTGCTGTCTCTTAATGACTACAGCCTTGAAATCTCAGCAGAGGTAAAAAAATAAGTAGTATCTCATCATCTACAATTAGAAGAAAGTATGTGAAGGCAAAGGTGTCAGAGAACAGCAAATAAAAAGAAAAAAACCCAAAGCCCTTCAAGAAGCTTATTATGAATAATTACTGCAAAACTGCCTTCTCAAGAATACCCACAAAATACTACTTAATTAATTTTAAAATGCAGCTCACCTTTAACAAAAATAGTCCTCCCAGGAAATTCTGAACACAGCAGAGTTTAGAGGAATCTGGTAAATGAAACAGAATGCAACTTCAAGTATGGCTCAGCTCTTTTTGAACTTAACACTGAAATGAAGTGAAGAAGCAAAGAAATGACCATACCGGAAAACTGAAAACAGTATCTCACTTCCACATGAAGTTCTTTCCACTCTAAAGTAAGCTTTCTAAGCCTACATCCAAAACTCAAAAAAAATCTATTTAACCTGTCTTTTATGGAAATTAACTCACTCTCATAAAACATTTCCTGCTCTTCCATTTTATCCCAGTGAACATGGCATACTGTGAATACACGTAAGAAAGACAATACTTTTTTACAGTGCCCTAAATACTAATCAAACTCTGGAAATTAACACAGTATGTGACATTGTCAGAATATTTTATTGTACACTAAACTGCATGGAAGACATTTATTCATGCACAGAATTCAACCTCTGACTAATCTTGAGTGGAATTTCCCACTATTCCAGATGATGTCTTCAGGTTTGTCTGAATCCATTGCTTCTTACTCAGGAAGGAAAGGAAAAAACAGAGTAACAGTAACTCTCTTTTCATTTGCCTATATTTTATCATTTATCAGAATGTGAGAGAAAAAAAAACATTGTCCTCTTATTTAATGAAGAGATAGCAGGTTTAAATTCAGTGATTCAGTGTCTACACTGTACACTGTACGCTTCACTGTTTAGACTGTATTACATATGACCAACATCTTCAAATTTGGGAAAAATGTTGGAGTTTTGGTAAGATTTTTCTATTAGATGAAAAAAAAGGAAAAAACCAAAAAAAAACCCCAAAAACCCAAACAAAAAACCACAAACAAACATAAAAACAACAAACAAAAAACCAAACCACATTTGTAAATAGAATTTAGAAGAAAGAAAAAAAAGTAAAAAAAATTTAACACCCTCTAAACCACATGTGCTAGAATTTCTAGTTATACTAAAGTGTATTCCAGTTTCTACAGCTCAGTAAAAAAGCATGACTGAAGTTGAGTTTTCAGGAGAAAGTCACAGACCTTTACCCAGACTTGTCACAGTATTCATAGTCACAACTTCACATTCACTGCTATCTAAAGCATTTCTTACCTTTATTAAGGCATTCATGGAGGAAGCTGTGTTTTCCCTAACTGAAAACTTAGATTCACAAAACATGTTTCCCAGCAATGTAAGAAAAGAAGGAGCATGTTGCTTCCTCTTGTAGTAAACACAGGAATGTGCAACTGGAAGCCAACTCCATGTAAGACACAAATGCCTGCTGGTGTATGACAGAATTCATTATTTCAACTGTAAAGTGTTATTAAAAGACTTTTACCTGGAACCTGCATGCAATTTCCTCATTTCTCTCACAGTTTCTCCTAGTTTCTATCTCTTCTTTGTGATTACTCTGCCAGCTAACAAACTAGGTTATTATTTTGTCTTGCCAACCTTAAATGTTTTATTTGCTGCCTGCAGGTTTACACCAACTGCAGTTCTGGAGGTTTCAGACCAATAGATATCATTGACATCTTGAGAACAAGCAATCTCCACAGCCCTGGGTCAGACAGAATACTACTAAGGACCAAAAAAACCCAGGTCCCTTTAAAGGTTTCTCTAGTACTAGATTAAGATAATTACCAAAAATCAATGAGGATGTCAGCATTCTACAACATGTGGAGGTTGTAAAAGTAATATATAAATTTTTCTGACTCAATTTCATATCACTACCCAGAACCAAGTGTTTATCACTGTTACACAGGCAAAGTTTAACACAAGCAACAGCAGCCTTTCAAAGAAACTTCTGATAAAACTGTAATGGCTGCTGCTGCTTCAGAAACACATTAAAACTGGTGCATCCCACACCATCCACAATGCCTTAAAGAGATGTGTCTTCAGATTTGGAATATGAAGTTGACAGTTTTAGTTGAAAATTCTTTTTGCATGCTTATTGCCTGAGGGCTTCTTTAGTTAATATTAATGAAATCATGTTCATTTCTACCAAATAAATACTTAATAAAGCAATTCTGTTTAATGTATTAACGGCAATCTAACCTTTAAACATGCATTTTTACTTTTGAAAATTCAAACCTGAAAGCCTCCAGGTGTTACACTAGAAACTAAATGAGAATACTCAGATTCCTTGGAAAATTTATGCTCATAAAGAATTATCTGCTTGTTATAAAGATTCACATAGGCACAGTCTAGATATGCAGAATGAAAAGAATAATTTACAACTGGAGCAAATGCGAGATTTAAAAGTGTGCAGAGGACACTCACTGATAGAGCTAGTGGCTTAAGTCCTAAGATTAGGGCTTATAGGATCTTGCACTGCTAATGACACTTCAGAGGAAAGAGTGCTGATTCCCACTTTTTGCAAAGAACTTGTATCTAGGCAATGAAGCTTTCAATATTACAGCAGTGGTTTGGATTTTTTCCCACCAATTCTACAGAATTGCTACGTGATTTTAAGACCTCATCACTTTGTTTCTCCCTAAACTGTATAATATGTAAAACATTGCTTACCTTTAATAGCATCCCTGGCCTGAAGTGTTCCATATCAGTAGGAAGTATTTTTGGACTCTTCTAGCAAAATTTGTTACCACTCTAAACCCTCTTAGAAGTCTGGATAAAAAGAAATAACTTGCCCACACTTCTTAAGTGTCATAAGAGATACTTTTTTTTACCTGAGACTTTCCAACTGAACTGTACACCAATGCTTTATTAACTTGGGAAGCAATTTCAGGACCTGAAAACGTTAGATAAAATATTAAAGACAAACCTACATCTCTATATAAGGAGAACTACCACCTTAATATTAAAAATGCCTCTGAGAAGAATCCCTTCTTCAACCTGCTTCACACTGTTTTGGAAGTTCTTTTATGGTTGCCTTTAGAAGATCCCAAAAGAGGGCCAAATTTAATCCAATTCAGAATAGCTATAAATGCACTTCCTGCAATATAGTATAGTAACAAAATACATTAAAAATATTGTAATCTTGATCCATTAAGCCAGGCTCAAACCAGTTTCTGGAAATCTTTTTCCATCATTATACAGCATCTACAATACACTAGTGGATAGGCAAGAAAAAAAAAAAAAAAAGATCTGGCGAAAAAGTAGCTCCAAAAATTCTCTTAAACATGATTCCTATTTCTCCCTACATCTGCTAAATTTGCAAGCAATTATTTTGAGGCCACAAGTAGCAAATTCTTAGTGTTATCTCAGAACAGTGAGTTCTACAGGTTGGACAAGTGTCATAGCATCAAAAAGTGGGGATTTTTTTTGTCTTGGGGCTTTTAAAAACAATTTTCCATTTTTCAAGACAGTTATTCAGGGGAAAAATAAATCATTAAACTAGGTATATATAAACTCACACTGCATTTTTACCTTTATATGGTCTTAGTACTTTGCTAATTTATTCTCTGGGGTATTGACTGCACCAGAGTTATACTTATTCACTGACAGCTGTGCTGGTGATAGCTGTGATCAGTTACAGGGAAGCTATTCCATTTTGGAACAAGGATGGGTTTTGTTATCAATCCAAACAACCTCTGTGTCTCAGTGAAATAAGGGACTTCATCAGTGCACTAACCCACGACAGAGGGCTGGCAACATCTGTAATTAAGGCAAAAGCACAGTATCTTAAGTTTAGCTGAGAAAGGGCAATCCTAAGTTTCTCTCACTTCCCACAAGAAAATTTTACATTTTTTAATGACATATCATCACCCAGTTTTTTAAAACCATCTCCAGATAATTTTTTTTTAAAAAGTGGCCTAAGCTGAATGTAATAAGACACATAAGAGATCATCTCTCTTAGTACAAACTTTTTGTACACATATTTTCCTTTATATAGCACCCTTTTTTCTCTCATCTGCTCGGCTTTGACCAGTAATTTCAATCAAGCCCTCCACTACCACATTCAAGCTTTACTTTGATGCACAACACAAAAATTACCCACACAAATGCCAGGAGAATATATAGTAAAAATCTATGTGTCATCATACCAGCAGTGCAATGCTGAATTCCTGAAGGGATTGCACATGAAAAATCAAATCAAGGTCATCAAAATAAATGCTCATTCTCACAAAAGATTCTATTACATTTTTGACACAGAGGAGGAAATATTATGTGCATGACTAGACTTAAAACCAAAGGAAAACAGATTTCCAAGCACCTACTTCACAGCAGTGGTAAGACTGCTTAGGTAAAATGTTCTCTTCTACCCAAATATTCATACTATAGGAGAAAAGAATAAAAAAATAAAAATCACAATATCCTTAATAAACGTAGCAGCAATTTGTCTCCTAACCAGTACCTAGAAAGCTTATGAAGTTTCAGTTGAGTACAGCCCAGTTCAGCCATGCACTCAAACACAAGGCAAAAGAAACCTTTGAGAGAAAGTGTATTGAACTGTAATTCCAAATAAATATACTTCAGAGTTTACCCAATGCTGTCAATTTTCATGTTTGAGAAATGTGAGAATTTTCCCAGCAGCCAAGAAAACCTTACATTAAAAACAAAAGGAAGGATTTTACTAAATCAGAGGCACAGAAAGCAGTGGCAGTGCCACCAAAGAACATGCCCTATGTGCGAATACAGTTTCAGGTAATACACAAGGCAAGTTACAAGCATTAGAAGTTCAAAGGTGAGTGTCCAAACTTGCAGGCACACGATTCCATTAAATGTATGTATTTTCTCAGGATCTAACCTTTAGAAAAGGTTTGCCTTAAGAACAGGTTACAGGACTCTTTCCCCTTAAATACCTCTTTGGTATCACAGATGTTGCCAGAACGGCACAAAGGTTGAAATCCTTTACAGGTCTTGCCCAGCCTTTGTTCCTACTGCTTTTTCTAACCTCTCCTCTAATTACCTGCTAACAGGTAAACTCTGTATCAGCCTGGAAATTACATGTTCCTTCTACATAACAATTCTCCTTCACAGACAGCTGAAGAGGCTATTATATTAAAAACTGAGTTGTTAGCTTACATAAAAGTTCTTATTTCCAAAGTCCATGCAGCAGCTTTCTTGATCAAAACTACATACTTCTCTTCTTCCCACACCTCCCACAAATTTGGAAGACTGTCTGATTGCTTACATTTCCTTCGTTTTATCTGAATCTCATTTGATCCGCAGCTTGAGAAGAAAGAAGAATAGGCTTTCTCAATGCTCTGATAGGGTTCTCTTTACTCTTGCCAATAAAGGAATCTTTGCTACAGTCTGCCTGGTTTCTTTCTTTGCCCTAAAGAAAGAAAAAGGTTGAGTTACATTACTTTCATTCAAAAACCCTGTAACAGGCTTCTCAGAATCTATCAAGTTACTTTGTTAGTTTCATTAGACCAACAAACTAATTTATAATGCTGAATTTTAAAGATAACCTATGTTATAATAACCTCTGTTATTTTGTAATTTTAAAAACAATCAATGTCCAAATGTAAGATAAATAACAAAGAACACTACACAAAACATATCAACATGATTTTTAAGCTATTGTTTTCTTCTCCACTATTGCTCACAAAGGACTCTTGACAAAATAGCATTAAAGGAGAACAAGCACATTTAAAATCACAGCTAATATTTCTTGCTTTCACGCACACAAAAAAACCTTCTCCACCCTGAAATACTGCAGGTCATTACAGACTGTACAAAATCTTCAAAGTAGTGCCATTTTCTTGGAAAGTCTGATAAATTCCATTTGAAAACACCAGCTCAATTCTGGGAAAGTAATTAGGTGTTCTGCAGAGTATTTCTTAAAAAAAACCCCACCCCATACAATATTCTAAGAGTCATTAGAAGTAAGCAACTTAGTTTGGGGAAGTTTGATCCTGGAATTTTCACAAGTACAGAGAAAAAGAAGAAAATTATCCAAAAGCATAATCAATACAAATATTCATCAGTCTCTTTCTATGTGCATTCTTAAACGTGACAGTAAAGTTCAACAAATGCCATTACAGAGCCCAGGTCACCACCACACAAAGTCTGAAGTTCCCATAGCCGCTCTCATCTTCACAGATCACAGCCAACTTTTCGTGAGCACACAGCAGCAACCCCACCTGGCCACGTGCAGTACAGAGCCAAAACACACTTCACAGGAATTTCAGCGGCTCAGCTCTTGCCAGTGAACTTTGCACCCACCTAGCCCAGCGTCCAGCAGCCCTGCGGCCAGGCCGTGGCTATTCCGTGGTGCCGGGGCAGCGACGTTCCCGCGCGGCACTGAGGGCCCGGCTCGGCAGCGCGCTCCCCGCTGTCATCCTGCACACAATGCTGCGGACATGGATCAGCCTCAGCAGTTACACACAGCTGGCTACGGAGGGTCACACCGTCACACAAATGCTTACCTGGCCCTACATGTGCTGGGCTTTCACTCCCACTGCCACAGCTGAAGTGCGGGGCTTTGTAACACGAGACCAAGACAGCGTTTCGCCAGTCAGGAAGAATGCCACAGACTTCCACTGCTATAAAACAGGGGGTTTTGTGGCTTCCTGATTTTTTTTTTTTATCTTAGTCACATGCTACAATTCACCTTTGGTCCTCAGGAAGTGGAAAGGAAAGGCTACTGCTGCTAAGAAAGTAGCAGCAATGCTACCTTGGACCATATTCACAGTAAGTAACATGCTAATGAGTGGCTACAGATTCTGGCAAAACACACACAGGGGCCAATGAAAGCCCCATCTGGCTCATTCTAGAAACACAGTACCTGGAAAAATAGCCCAGCACTGAGACTTATAGAAAACTCCAGGAATAAATGCTTACTCAAACAAAAAGGAGATCTGCAACTGTAAACTTTCCCCACCAAAACAGTATATAAATTACAAGTCAGCCCATTATACCTACAGATGTCATGAAAGCAGTACAAATTTCTGTACTAAACATTTACATATTAACTCAGCAAAAAACTGAAGTTCTAAAACTCTTAGCTCCCACACTGTCTTCAGACACCAATTATATCAATGACCCTAGGCCACTGCTCCTTCACATTCTTAGGCATAGATCCAAATTTAGTGAAGGGAGTTTTGCACTTGCAGCCTCTCCTTTCCCTCCTAAGACACCAACCAACCCCTTCCAAACCATAGAGAATTAAGGTGCCTCCAAAGTTTCATTCTTCCTAAACACAAGTGCACTCCACAGCTGAACAGCAGCATTATGACAGTGCTACGCCCTTAAAAGTCTGGCATGAAAAAAACAAAACAAAAAAAAAATCGAAATATATTGGTAAGACATAGAAAAGATTGGGGATTTAGCTCCTAAGATTAACATAAAAAGAGGAACATTCTCATAACAATTGAAAATAATTGATCTTGAAAATAATTTCGTATTATATTGGAAAACCAAAGTGAAAACTGACTAAAAAAAAACAACGAACTTTTAATACTAATGAAGTACACATAACTATCTCTCAACTTGAATACACTAGATAATTCAGGGAAATTATTGCAAAGAATTTCAATAAATTACAAGCAATAAAAAAGGCAATCAAAACTTTCACTTTCCAACAAGCACAGTTTTTGTTGCATGCCACAACATACAGAAATTACTTCCATTATCCTTTATATGTTAGTCAACAAGAAATACCTTACCTTATTCTCCACTGTCTGAGCACAGAGGATTAAAAACAAAGTATTAGGCAGAAACTGCAGGTGTTTTGTATCAAGAAGAAAACCCAAACCACTGCATCAATAAGCTTAGTGGCTGTCCAGCATGCCATGCACACTCAAGGGACATTTAATGAAAACTTATCCACATCATTTTTCTTGCAAGCTTCCAGACTTCTGAATTGGAAACCCAAAGGCAGCCGTTCATTACCTCCTCCAAAATGCAGATCTCAGCAACACCACACTGCAAGAGGAGCCACCACAGCTTGATTTTCCCTCCTAGTAATTCCCTCCTTGCCAACTACTGCACTGCAGTCTTTCTGAGGACTGTGCAAAATGCAATCGGGGGAGGGCTGAAAGAGCCCAGCAAAGAAACACAGCTACAGGAAAGTTCTTTCAAATCATCTCATGACTTGCTAGTCGTGGGCTGAAAGACAAACTGCAGTTTGGTTGGATCTCTTAGCATTTTCTCCACTGTTTCTCCTCTCATGTTCTTGCCTATTTTTTATTTCATGTTTCACAGGATAATTTGAGGATAGTACTTTGTGGCAAAATTAGAGGGAATGAGGGCAAAATAATAAACTATTTTCTTATAATAAAGCTACCTTTAATTCTCATAATATTTTAAGGGATTAAAACCAAAATGTCTTTTAAGGTTTAGGGTGTTTTGGTGTTTTCTTGGTGAAGTGGAGGGGGAAGATACTGGTGGATTATTTTTGCTTTTGTTGCTTAAACTGGGGAGTTTAGTCAATTAACTACTTAGCACTTGGATGCTTTCCCTATACAATTAAAACTGCGTGATTACACAACAGAGTATTTGTGAGACAAGTGCCCAGCAGGGGCATTTGTAATTATTCCCCAAGTGTTCCACAACAGCAGCAAAAGAATACATCCAAATACTGAAGAAGCTTGCACAGAAGCGGTGGGGTTGGAAGGGACATCTGGAGACCATCCAGGCCAGCCCCCTCTGTCCAGGCAGGGTCAGGCAGAGCTGCCCAGCACAGCCACCCACGGGGTTTTGAGTATTTGCAGAGAGTGACTCTACCACCACACTGGGCAGCCTGTTGCAGTGTTTGAGCACACCCCCAGCCAAAAGCTTTTCTTGTATTCAGATGGAATTTTATCTTTATTTTTTTCTTAATTTATGCCCACTGTGCCTCTGGACACTAGAAGTCTGATCTGTAATCTGAGTTACCTCCATCCTCCTCCACTCTCCACAGCTGCGTTTAGGAGCAAAGGGAGCAACAATGAGCTCTCAGTGTCAATCAGCCAGTTGTTGGTTCATTTGAAACAATAGGCTCATCACTGCTTTCCACCCCTCCTTCCTTCTGCATCCTGCAGAGCCAGGCACAAGGCCAGAGCTTTTAGCTCATCACAGCTGCCTACCATCAGCAACCTATTATTCCTGGAGATCCAGGTCCTCCTTGGGGGAGCATCCTGCCCAGTCTCCTCTGGTTCAGCCTCACTGGAACATTTGGCAGGGCTGAGCACATGCTGGCAATGACATGGAAAGCTCAGAAACCTCCACAGCCCTCTGGCACCTCCCAAACTTCTGTGCAGCCCCCAGGAGAGGGGCAGTAGCCAGCAATCAGAGCGTGTTATATTAGGATGAGCAGAAATGAAATGGGAGAATTTCGAGGTAGATGCATCCTTTGGGGGTTTGGCTCAAAGCAGTGCAAAGGCTGGCTGGTTTTAGGGGCATGTTGCAAGTTTTTCCTTTCCCTGAGGAGGCCAATATAATGGGTAACATAGGTACAGACTCAGATACAATGAACACAAGTACTGCCCACTCCCCCACCAACAGATGGGAGGAAGACTAATTTCTCAAAGCTATGCACAATCCTTTGCTTACTCTTTTCAGGGGCTCCTGAGTTCCCATGCACTGAATCAGTGATTTTACAATTTTTCTTCTAATGTGCCTTAGTTAACACTGACATTCCCTGTAGTGGTCAATATACACCCAATTTAGCCTCCCAAAGTTTTTGTTAGTTTTATTCTAAGTTTTTATCTACTGAAAGTAATTTACCACTAAAGCTTCAAATCCCTTCCTTGGTTTGCAGACCACATGACATACATCATTTTAAAAACATTATCACAAATTTGAAAAGAAGAAAGAGAGGCCTGTTGGCTTTCAAACAGAAGAACGAAATCAGAAAAGCTATCAGAGACTTTCTGCACGACTTAAAGCACTTCTGTATATGTCTATTCTCCTTTTTTGAGGAACAGATCCCCTTCTCTGATCTTACCTGGGCACCTACCAAGTTCCCATCTCTTCATATGTATTACCTTGTATAATAGGACTCCAGTCTTAAGCTGGGAATTGTCAAAAGTGAAAAAATAACTAGAAATAAGGAAAACAAAAACAAATATATCTTGGTAAGGTTGGAGAGAAGAAGGACCAAAAATATCCCTTTCCTCTAAAAACCAAATATAAATGGTAAAATAAGATCTTTAATTATTTTTTATGGTTTCTGCAGTTAGTCTAAGACTAGCACCTTATCACTTCTTAATCTGTTCTGCTTCAGGACAGTGAAAATTACTGCAAGACAGCCATATGTAGCTTAGCTGCTTTCTGGCAGGCATTCACAACCAGTACAGAGGCACACAACACTCTTCAGGAAAATGCCACCAAACACCTAGCACTAACTTAAAAGATGTGGCCAAGAGAAAAAAAAAATCTTAAAGATAGCAAGTCTGCTTCATAAATTGTTCATGGTCCTGAGTGGGAGAGTAAAAGAGAAAGAGAAAGCCAAAAGAGTGTCCAATTACTCCAGCAGACTACTTCCTTTTCCTGCACCCTCCAGATGCTACTTCTAGATCACAACCTAAAAAGGACTTGTTATACTGCTAAGTGAACTTACGAAAAGAACTTACTGTGACAAGAATATGAACTTCTGTATATAAATACCATCATTAATTCACATAATTTATTACCAACAAGAAGTTCTTAGTCCCAGTGCTTAACATATGGTCCAGTAATAGCATAGCAAAACGCTTAATTTTTATCCCTTTCCACAGAGAATTTTGAAAGAGCCTCTCTACCTTCCAGCTTTATAAAGCTGTACCTGTTCTGAGGAAAAAGCCACAGAGTAGCCCCAGAGCATCACCTGCTGCTCCTCTCCAAAGACACAACCCCCATCACTCACCTGAAAGACTGACGAATTTCCTATGTTCACGTCAAGAAGTTGAAAGGAGCACGTTTCACTTCTTTTATCCATTCCTAATTTAAAGCTTAAACTGAAGGCAAACAGGACTAACTTTTTTTTTTAGAAGCATAATTTCTTTTTAAACTCCAGAAAAAGTAGAGTGGAACAAGGAAGGAAAGCAGAACCCCAAACATATTTAAGGTACTGTTCTAAAGGATTCAGGACATTTTCTCCTCTTGCAACTAAGGTTAAATGCAGTTTTCCAAATCAGGCTGTGGCTGACTGAGGAAGCTGGTTCCCACCTATGAGTTCTAATCATATTTTTAATCTATTTGAAATCAAACATGTGAGGGGAAGATTTTTTTGTGAAATAATCATTTGCTTACCTTCCTTGCAAATACAACTGATGAAACAAAAAAACCAAGCCTCCATATACTATCATGCAACTTAAGTCTATCAGGCACAATGCAGAACTTTCCAAATAGTCCATTCTGATTGTGTGCAAGACACAACGAGACAGAACAATGCTACAAGAGGGTTTATTTATAGAAATGAGAATGAAATTTGTTTTGACTTTTGAGGTATCATCTTCATTCATAACTGAACCAAGCCCAGGCACTTAAAGACAATTTGTTAAATTAATACCATCAACTTAAAGATGTGAAAACGCAAAGGAGAACAAGGTACTTTACAGCGTCATGCAATGATACTAATACTAAAAAAAAAAAAAAAACCACCAAAAAAACCAACCAAAAAATCCCACCCAAAAAAACCCCAACTCGCACAACTGTCATGAGGTTTCTCAACGTACACATTAAAAACATACACAGCAGAGGAATTGTTCCTACCTACCTGTTTACATGAAAAAAATTCACAACACAAACCCCAGTGACACACAAGACTGCAGTCTGTGCTTCCGATAGATTAATATATTGTTTCCCACTGCTGAGTGCTGGTCTTGATTCAGTTAAAGCCTAAGCACTTAGGCTTTCCTGCTGGGAAACAAACAAGTCAAGTCGGTTTCAAGTATCTCCTATTAATATACAGAAACAATTCTCACAAGCCTGAAGGCAAAAAACAAAAACAGTAGGTAGACTGCACTAAACCGTAACAGCAGCAAATCAAAAAGCTGCACTGAAACTTACTAGTTCACTAGAAAATTCATTGCAAAAGTCTGTTTATTTCATGGAGGAAGTCGCCACTACCATCAGTGAGTCAATATCTACAAGAATGTTTTACATAATGGGAAAATTTTTATTGGCCAAAGGTTCACAGTGTTCTTAAATTTCCAGAAACTGCAGATGTAAAGATACTTCTGTTAACCTAAACCAAAACCAAGAAAAGAAACTATCCGAGATACACGCTCCATTTCACAACACAGCCCTAATTTTACTGGCTGCTGTTCTTCACCCTTCTCAGCACAAGAAAGACTTACACTCTGATATTAAAGGATGGAAATGTGAACACTGGAAACAGAGGTAGCTTTTAGACTGCCACCAAATGGTATTAAAACATATTAGCCAGCATAAAACTTGGGTTAGCACATGGTAGCCATTTCTGACCTGTGACACTAAGAACTGAAGTAGTTTAAGGAACCAGTTTTATTCTTGCAGAAAATTAGTGAGCCAGTCAGAACGTATTTACAAGAAAGCATGATACCAACCTAGTTCTTCCATTTTCACTTTACTTGTAAAGTTAATAAGAGAGTCAAGAATCATTAGTCAGTAATGAACTGAAAGGAGTTCCTTCCTTCTTTTAAGAAGGAAAACATGTTGCAACACCAGTACAGTACAAAATCCAGTTTACTCAAAATAAAGTAGCTTGAATGAAGGAATTCTTCCTAAGTTTTCAGAGGGCTAAAAACAGTTTAAGATTTATATTTTAAATCCAAAGAGCAAATTCAAAATATTGCACAGGTTATATTATTCCTCTTACTCCACTAAAAATTCCCATTTAAAAAATGCAAATTATATTTTAATTTCTGCTTTTAAAATATTTTGAATGATACTTAAGAGGAAGCGTTTTCATCACACAACTTTTAGAAATTGAATAAATATTTGAATTAATGTCATGGATCATATATGCACAAGTATCAGGATTAGAGTTCTAAAAGATACTTTAAATTACAAAGCTGCTCATAAACTAAAGCTTATGTGTTAAATTTCAAAAGCACAGAGACCACATTTGTTTTAGTGGTCTAATTCTACTACTATGACAACACAAAAACACTTTCCTAGCAGGCCACACACAACTAGAAGCTCAAATTCAGAGTTAAGTTCATGTTCAGCTAACCCTTAATGCTGGTGCTCCATAGTGCAATATATGAACAACTGTTTCTACAGTTCTTATTTTTTTATCTGCCTTTGGTGATGCAAATCCTTTCTAAAGGATTTTGTCCTATTGAAATATTCTCAACTCCCTACAGTACATCAAGACATCCCATCTCACTTTCCTTCTCAGTTTACCTATTATTTGCCAGCAAAAACCATGTTGATGGTAACAGAACAATGAATGAGAAAGGTCTTCTGACTCAAGTAACTATATGCTTCTTTTTAAATTGAAACCTAGTGCTGGGGGCTGCACAACAGAACCAACCTGTAACTGTGGAGAAAGACAAAAAAGCACATGCAGAACAGAAAACAAAAAGCATGTTTCTTTCTGTCATCTGCTGAGGCACTTATTCATCTGAAGGCCTAAATTCTACACCTGGAACATACAGAGCAAGACCAGCAATGCAGTTGCACTGCTCAAGTAAAAAGCAGCACCTCCATGTTGTAATTACCAAAGCATTCTCATGGGTCCTCAGCACAGTTCCCAATGCGTCCATCAGTTCACATGGAAAGCAAACACCAGCACAAGTCTGTTTCCTGGGATAGTGAACACTGCTCCTCACCTGCAACTGGACTCCTATGGTCAGTCTCAGCAGTGCTGTACTTACATGGACTTCACCCTCTTTATCCACACACAGATATAAGTCTTCATCCTCCATGAACTGGCAGGCTGCACTCCTGATCTGCCTTACTAAAAAACTACAGCCAGGAAAGTATTGGCTTTGTGGTCTGCCTTAGGTCTTCCACTGAAATCTCAATAGCAAACACAGCTCTTCCTACAATGTTAAACATCTGGAAATCATGCTGGAGCAAGCCTAATTTGCTACTTTGCAAGATGGCCCTACAGAGCTCAGAACCCTTGGAGCTACTCTTATAAGCCAAGGTAACACCATAAAACCCATTGCCTCGATTCAGATAGGAACATAATGGCAGAGAAGCTTCAGTAGTTCTTTCCTAATGCTGTATCTCCACATGGTGGAGGGAAGAATCTCAGTACAGTAATCTGAAACACAAAACTCACAGTGCAAATTAGAAAAAAATCCAAAGAAAATAAAATAACCACACAAGAAATAAAATACTAATAAAAAACTTAGACCACAGATAAAGGATGAATTAGGAAGAGAAATCCTTGCGGTACGAACAAACAGCTGTGTTCCAGCCCATAGTCCAGCCCCTGACCTAGGCCTCTGGTGAATGAGAAAAAGGAGAAGAGAAAGCAGGCAGAACACCACTCCAAACCTGAAAGACTCCTATTTCTGTAATGAAATGTGTCTTTCTACAGTGCTCTGCCTGCAGACAAAGTCCACTGTAAGACTTATTGGCTTCCCAGACTTCACACCTCCAGTCCAACTAACCACAAGTCAGAGTACACACTGGAGACAAGCCTGAAGCCTTCTGTGTTTAGACAGCCACCAGAAACAACTACATCTGGGCAAATTGCAGGCAGTGGTTAGTGATTTAACATGTGTAACACTCCAACATCTATTCCCTCCATGCATTTCTCCCTCATTCAGTATCAGCAGTAGATCAGTTTTACCAGTCAACCTAATGCTGAAAATTCATCAGCCTGATTTCAATTCTCATACTGCCTGCTTTTCCAAAGTTAGTTTGGACGGTCTAACTAGTTCTGCCACAGTCATAGCAAAGCTGTGATACTGGCAAAGAGGACTGATTGACCACAGTGGGTATCTGCAGAAAGAATGACCCCAAGTCACCACCTATCCTAGTTAGTGAAAACAGATTAATACCTGACATCATCTTAGAACAGTGGAAGCTGAACTCTTCTGTATTAATTTACAGCCATTATACACTAGTCTCTTTACTCTTGCAGTGAACATCTGGATAAGTAGGGTAGTTGTAGGGAAACACCACCTCAAAAGTCACTTGTATCCAAACATTAACGCTTTCTTTAGAACATTTCTATTAACAGGAAAATGAGTAGAGACCAGAATAACTGAGAGACATCAGTTTAAGGAATGCATCATATGGGGTCAGGGAGTTCTAACAGGGAATAAGGCCATGATAACAGAAACGTTATTAAAACACTCACTAAATGCTCTTGTTTCAATTTTACTTAATGTATGTAATACTTGGCTCTGATGCTTGAGCCCTGGTAACTGACTACAACATTAAGGTATTGGTACATCTTTATTTGGCCTTCTCACCTCTTCCTTGGAATTTACTGTGCTTGCAGTACTGAAAAAAAACACAAAAACAAAACCAACAACAACAAAAAAACCAAACAAAAAAAAATGCAACAAACAAAAAAACTAACAAAAAACCAAAAAACCCAAACCTAAAATCATGACAAAATCATGATTTAGTTTTTACAGTTCACTTCACAACATCATGTAACATAAAACTCACATTCAGCAGTGATTTAAACACTGGGTTTAAAGGTACAAAGTGAGTGCCAGCACTTCGCATCTCTGGGCCTACTCTGAGTGATGGAGAGACACAATTTCATTTTGGTGTCAGTAACAGCATCAAGCCTGACACAGTGATTGCATCTAGTCTTAACATCAGGCTCTAGCATTTCATTTAATAACTCAGGACAGCCATCCATATTTATTATCAAGAGCTTTCCTGTACCTCAATAAATTCTTGCACAGGCACATGGGACATTTACTCCTTTCTCAGAAGATACCTGTGCAAATAAAATCCTTCCTTTATGTAAAATATCGTGTTTGATTTTTATTTTTTTTAAAACAGAAATACACCATCCCACTCATTTTTGGGGGGTGTATCACAACCCTGCTCTTATCACTCCTTAGGTCTCCCCTCACTACCTTTTTCACCTAGAAATAAACAAGCCACAACCTCAATACACTACAATATATTGTCACTTCTTATCTGTCCTGACAACATCCTCTCTATCAACATGCCAGTAGGATATACTGTTGGATGCCATTTTGGCTGTAGGAGCAACACTTATTCCTAAATCTTGGAGTCTAAGCACAGCAAAATGCAGTGACAAATCCTGTTAGTTGCCAAATCTTAGCCTGTAAACAGAGTTAGTCTCCTAACCACTTGAAAGTCAAGGTAGGAGGGAAGAAGCAAGGCTAAGTTTTGTTAATTTTTATGTATCTACTAAGACAGTGCAGAATGCCATTAGCCTTCTCTCTATACACTGTCCTGGACAATGTCAGAGTCAAGGCTTTCTGTTCAAGGTGACCAAGCATAACTTTCTCTTCCTGACTCGTTTCCACCTTTGGCTTTGGCCTCACTCACCAAGCCAATCGCCTAATTAAGGAATGACCAAATCACATTTCATACGACCTCGTATGACTGAATGACATCATAGCTGCTACCTTTTAATTGCCCCTTTAAGGGTTATTATTAGCCAGCTCTAAGTTATTAGCAAATTGATAAAACACTAATGGCCAAGTTCTCTCACACAACAACTTGCCCATTTTTCCAGTTATCACACTGAGTTAGTCCAAAATAAATTATTAAGACCAAGAAGAATTATCCCCTTGCCTATTACTACAACCTGTTATATTTTGAGGAACTAACAGCATCTGACAATCATACATTTAAATCCTGGCCAAGGTTAGAAAGCCAACAAAGATTTTTGCAAACTTCTCTATTTTTCTTTTTCAAAACAGAAAATTGCATGTGACACCCACTGGCTCTCTCACACCACTTCAACAACTGTTAAATTCAGGTCAAGTCTGTTAAGCTAGGCTTCCAGCTGCTAGATCTGAAATTATTTAAATTTTCTAACTCTAAGAAGTGGATTTTTGCTATGCTACGTCTTTTTCAAAAGAAAGAAAAAAGGACTAGTATCAGTTTCTTCTGAAAAAATTAATCTCTTGCATTTCTTGCTCAGTGCTTTTTAATGCTGCTAAACATTTTTTTGCTAGCTGGTTATAGTTACCTCGATTCTGTAAATCACACTAAAATACTTCTACCTGTAGGGAAAAGAGAACCCAGTGGGACTAGCTTGATTGCTCTTGGCCAGCACCATTTCTAAAAATGAAGATTGGGGTTTTTTTCTACTTACAGCCCTATGGTATGGGAGAATTCAAAGACCTCAGCAACCACATTCTGCTATCTTTGAAGCAACCCCATCAGCAAGGGGTACTTAAAAAATTCACTTCTAATTTAGCTTGTATCTCAGCTCTAACTACTGAAGAGAGAGTCAAGGGTCTAATCACGATTCCAGATGCCAAGTCCTCTGTAGAACTGTCAGATAAAGAGTTTAGCCATACAGAAGATCTCATACTTTTTGAGCATCAACACCACAGGGGACAACCTACAGCATTTAAGATGGTACTTCATGCCTTTGTATGTAGGCACCATCTTTGTTCCCTTAGAGTCAGCCAGGGCTTAATCAAACAAATACCATCATAATGTGTTTAACTTAAAACATAACACTTAAAAACAAAATGCTAGTAGACAGGGTAAAAGAAATCAACAGGAATTCAAAAGATTCACAAGAGCGTTTTTGCTGTAATAGTCCAATTAATTTCAGGATTTTTAAATAAAATATTTATTGAGACTGCATTTCTTCAATGCTACAGTATCCCAATCTACATGGCAGCAGAGTATGAACATAACAGAGTCAACACTTGAACAGAGGCAGCTGCTAAAATCTAAATCACCCACACAAAAGGTGTATGATTGATTCCTTCCATACCTCTTTCCCATGATGACAGCCTGTCCTTTTAGTACTTTATCTAATACTTCAAATTGAAAAAAAAACCATACCTTAGCAAGCATTTCTGGCTTTGAAAAGTTTTTTTTGATAAAGAGGAGACCTTAAAAAGAAAAATACAGACATGGAAATAGTTCTAGGCAGAAGCCTGCTTCCATTAGGTATATAAATATTTCAATCTCAGCAGCACCACCTAATGGAGAGCTCCCCAATTTTCCCCTTCTTTAACATCACAAATATTTGATTTGGAGGTGTTAACAACTGGTACTTTAGCACATGGCCTAATTATTACCCTATAAAATCTGATTAGCTACAAGAGAAGCCAAACCATTTCTCCACAGACAATCACAGCCCTTTTTTCTGCACACACCCACATTACATTCACAAGAAATTTCTTAATTACACAAGACATTTGTTTAACCAGGAGGTAAGATTTTAGGAATATTTTAGTTAGAAATTTATAAAAAAAACCCAAACAAGAATAACCATGCAGCAGTGCCAGCTACCTTAGACATGTTTCAACTTGCCCTCAAAAGGAAAACAGATGTCACTATCTCTGAAGTGTACAGAACATTGATAAACCCCACCCAAAGATGAAGTTACGCATTCCCAGACATCTTCAGGCTGCAATTCTGCTACAAAACACCCTACAGGAGATGTGCAGCAATTGACTGTAACCATCAATAAGGTGTGCAGCATGATGCCCCTGGTGTAAACGTCCATCAGTTCTCTTGCCAAGAGACATGACAGAATGTATGTGTAACTGGACACATAAGAAGTTGTTTTTTCCTCACTGCCTTTTGTCCTTGTGTTCATTATATAAATCACAACACTAAGTTGTAAGTAAGGGTTCAATTACTTTGAACTTTTCCAATTAACTCAGCATATGGACACTTGTTCTGCAATAACTGCCTTTTTATGTATGGCTCGGAGGATGTTCAAAGTCTGTCTGTCTGAGCTCATCTCAAAACAGTCAACTAATATACTGAGAGCTCATACTGAAAAAAAAACCCAAAAAAACCACATCACCAAAACCTTAGTCATTAATTCTGCAAAACTACAGCATCATACTTTGGCTATATATACTAAAAGATTTATTTACACAAACAGGATTAATTCCAAGCTTCTTCCTCATTTATTTTGAGAGAACCTGCTCTGCAAAAATATACAGAATGCAGTGGGTAGATATTTATTTGCTTGTCCTAAATCTGTCTTTAAAAAGCAAACAAAAGAAAACTAACAAAGCAACAATTAAAAACCAAAACATCAACTAAATCACACAAACTACCAAAACAGTAAATCCCCCAAAATTCCCTCAAAGTCTTACTGGTTAAAATACTGAAAGTTGCATGTCTAAATAATCCTTTTCAAAATTAAAGTGCAGTTCTCAGGAACTTGCAAGAAGGAAAGAGGAATAGGGGAAATTCATGGTGCCAGCTAGTGAAAAATATCTGATGAAATTCAATACTCAATAAACTTGATTTATCTTCCTAGAGATTGCAAGAGAATTCTTTTGTCCATGCTCAAAACCACACAGCTACAAAAATGACCTGCCCAACAGCATGAGCAACACAACAGCAGTATCTACCAGCTGAACTCCAGCACAGGATTCATTGGCATTTCCATCACATATTGACACCATGGGTGAGCAGTGAGATGTACTTGCTAATCTGAACTACAGAGTGCTCAGGTTCTGTAGATAGAAACATGATCCAACTCCTGACAGAGAACAGGATGCTAAGACTTCAAGGGATACTGCATGTCATTAATTTCAAATGAAGTTAGCACAAATCCTTTATTCCCCACGCCCCACCAAAATATTAAATTTGAGAATGCAATGACAATATTACTGCATCAAAGGGTTCCAAAACTTAAGAGATTCTCACATGCAACTTCTTCATTTGTTTAGGCATCCAACCTCTTCTACTCAAACTGCCAAACAGTAGCATTTTGAGAACATGGCGTTTTACAAACACAAGCACTTTTACCTTCATCTGCTGAATATGGAACTGGTATCCTAATCAAGCTCAACCACAACAGTCATAATGATAAAAACATTCCCTGAACAGAAAAGAGGACAGTGCAAAGGATGGAATAAGAGCAAGTGTAGAATCATAGACATATGTACTTCAGACAACAGAAGGGTACACTGCAGTGTATCTTTGGTGACCCAGAAGAGAAAAGCATGTTAATTCACCTGGAGGGGGAGGTGGGGCAGAGAGGGAATCACAGAAGCACATAGCTACAGAGATGTCAAAGGAAAGCGGATATCAGAGACAGAAATTACTTGCCAGAGTGCGAAAATAAGTGTGAAAATAAGTATAATCCTGGAAATGGGTATTTCAAGAGAAAAAAGGAATTATGTAAATGGAAGTAAAGGGGAGAATGCAGTTACTTTGCTCAAGTGCAAGGACAAAACCACCTTGGAATAAAAGTCATCTGTTAACAACTCTAAAATTGCAAGAAATCTGATTGAAAGCCGGTCAAAATAAGTCACTTCTAAGAATCAGAAGAACCAGCTGGAGAAATTAAGAGCATCTATATGTTTGGACAAACAAGATGGAAGAGAAGCACAGCATGGACAAGAGCAATCCATTGGTAACTGAAGAGTGTAAAATGCAGAAAGAGGAGTCACTTGGGATGGTTTAAAGGAGATTAAAACAAGTACAATGAAATGAAAATTATGAAGTTATACTTCCTGTGCAAAAATCAAGGCAAGTCATTAATTTACAAGCCTCATCACACAAAGCATCCCACTCTCACAAGGTTCTTCTCCGTGTTAAAACACAGAGTAGGCATAGTCAATCTGGTACAGCACACAAGATCTTCATTATAAAAACCTCTAATAATTGTTCTAATTATCTCTGTCTCACATGTACAGAGATGAGCTTACAAAACAAAATCCATTCACATTGCTAAAATTTGGTTTATGAGCTGAGTTTTGCTGTTACAAAGTGGCACAAGGATCATGCAAACTGGCTCCATAAAATAAGTAAAAAAATATTACTTTCTAGAACATTCAAAGGAGAAAGCCAGGAACAAGTACAAGCAAGGGAACAGTTCACAGTGAAAAAAAAAATCTGTCCTGTACACTCAGCTTCAAAGAACACTGCATGTTTGCTGTGGGCATCAATGGAAGAGTGAAGCAAGTGCTGTTTCCTGTCCCACAACGCTGACGGTGCAGGATGGCACAGCTCTGCAGAGGAAGCAGCACTGGATGCCTCCACACAGCACTTGTAATTCACTCACTTTATCAACAGATGACGCCTGCACTGCCCTGCTGGGTCTCAGCACCTCATCATTTTTATGTCCACAGATCATAGGAAAGTACCGCTATTCCCATGTTATTACAGACCAGGAAAATGGTCTGCATATGGAGCAAGAAGCTAGACACAAAATAAGCCACTAGCTGCATCAAAGTTATTTTCAGAACTCCCAGTCAGCTACTACCTAAACCTGCACAACACTCAAGTAAGTACCTCTTTTCTTTCCTGCCATATATTCCACACATTTAAGAAAACATCCTGACAAGGTTGATAACCTCAGGAAGAACATCAAGTTCAAATGCATGAGAAAACAATAAACAAAACAACAGTGGATGAAGCATCAGCGGACTCTAAGTCTTTACTCATCCTGGTAATCCTAAAAAAGTCCTAACCACTTGACTGAGACATCATGCTTCCTCTCACTCTGTTTCTCAGGCACGCTGAGTTTTGATTTTTCCTGGCATGGCAAAAAGTTTCAAGAGAAGGAAGTGACACTGCTGTTAACTGGCCTGTGGCTTGATGATGAGAATACTCCCCAGGGAAGCAGGAAACTTGGATTGGAATCCCCCTTCTGCCCCTAGGGCTCAGACATGATGTCACATCACTCAGCCCTGCAACATCAAAGCCCCTTGTTGGTTTGGCCCTAACTGAAAGGCCCACAGCACACACATGTCCAGGAACCAGAAAACACCAAAGCCCAGCCTCCATGTCTCCCAGCTGTGCACTGGTATCTGCAGTGGACCATCTTATCTTTCCTGATAGATGTCAAAGCTTGCAGGAACAAAGGGGCAGCCAGGAAGGCACTTATCTTACACTAGCATCTGCAACACACTTTTCAAGACATATGAAATCCAAATTACTTGTTTTCCTAGACACCTAAGAAAGCTGTAAAGACTCATAGCATTTTGCGCTTGTATTCAGTGCATATAGCTTACTTTATCTACAAAAAACATGTTTTTCACATTAATGCAGAAACCAAAGCATAAGACAAAAGTCCAGTATTATTCTAAATGTTAAATTTCTCTAATTATGAGTTACCATAGAGTCATCACTACAACATGTAAAATGGAAAATTAATGACTTCTTTCATAAATATTTTTGAGAAACATTTACTACTTGTGTGTGAAAGTATTCACTTCAGAGCATTTAAATTACCACAGAATTAGTATCACCTTTTACCATGGCAAATAATGTTCAGAATGTTTCCTCTACACATCAGAGAAAACTATTTTACAAATCAACCTTTTATGAAATTATATAAAATAATACCAGAACTATGAAATATTCCAACTTAAGGTGTTCCTGCTATGCCCACTGAGGTTCTAATGCCCGCAACTGGCAAAAATTCAAATCTTAACGTCCAAATACGCAACACCCCAAGGTTCAGTACAAGGAGTGAGCAGGGGATGGAATCCATCACACACATACAATATTGAACTTCTGCACACACAAACATGTTGAGACTTTGCTTCCCAGGCTGCCCTGACTAGATGAACAGCAGAACTTGAAATTCTACTAAAATCACATTTTATACATGCAGAGTAAAACAGCAGGGAAGAACAACAGCATGGAAATCAAAGGCTTAACCTTTTTTGGGGGGTGGAGAGGATTAGGGACCTACAGTTGTTGTATATAATTTTAGAGACACTCGCCCTGTTAACCTAGTTACAAAGCCAACAGTCAGTAGCAATTGAAGTCACAGATATTTTTCTGTCAGGGCTCCAGAAGAGGAGATCTATGTGAAGAAAACAAACATTCTCTCAAAGACTATGGAAATATCTCTCCCTCTCACACACACACGGAATTCTCAATACCGAATCACCTTTTGCTTTATTTTCTCATTAAGTTCTAGGATGTTTCCACTTGATAATTTCCTTACTTCCCTTAGGATATCCTAAGAGATTTTTTGCATTTATTTCCTTTTTTCTTCTTTCCCATTACAAAAAGAGAGAGAGAACGCATCTTCCTATATTGTGGGCACCTAATGATAGTTGATTGTAAGTTGACTCCCTTTTTCTCACAATTCTCTAGTCCTTTCTCCTGATGTAAGAAAAACATATTAAAAAAAATGAAACATTTCTAACAAAACTAAATATACTGACTTTAAACTATCCATTTATGAGGGCATGGGCTTCCAGAAGGCAGAGCTGGGAAACCAGTTATATTCTCTCTGCCAGCTGTAGTTTCTACAGCACCACCTCATCACCACAGGTTAAAAAGTTTAAGATAAAACCTAGTGCAACTACAGCACTCCCTCTTGTGCTACAATCTCACCTTTATTCTGCTGCATAAAACCACACAAATCTCCCTCTCTCGGCTTCTTTTCCACATACCTTGTTTAGAAATCTCCAATTTCTCTGACCACTTCTGGTGTTCCTGAGCCAGACACCAAAAATTCAAGGAGGTTTCAAATACAAACATTCTATTCAGAAAGTATCCACAGCTTAAAAAACAAACAAACAACACACACAAACTTAAGACTTGGCAAATCTTTAAAGGAACTGTGCACCAGTTCAGATACCTGAGACCAGTGCGTAATGAGCAATCCTCACACACCATAAGATGCAGCACCTTCAACTAAGAAAAATTATCATAATAAAAAAAAACACTAATGAAATCCAGTAACTACATCATCTAAGATATAAGAGATCAGAATGTTTTACTTTTACAATATCTATTACTACAAGGCCAGTTTAGGATATTGGAGTAGATTTAAGTCATTCCTATTTTTAAACAGCCATCTGAAGAAGAACTATGGTCACTGCTTATCAATCAAAAATCAAGGTTTTTGGCTTACTGTATTTTCAGCATTGCCATATCTACTACAGAACAGCTGGACTTCAGTACCAAAGAGCCATTCCTCTTCTCTCCTTAAGTGTTCATCATGAACAAGAACTATGTAAAAAACTAAAAATGATCCCAAGATAATTTAAAAGACAAACTGTATTAATATGGACTTAATTAATCTTTGGTCACTGATGCTAACTGCTGTCATCTTACTGAGTTTTCCAAGGTATTAGCAGTAAATATGCTTACATGATACTCAAATTCTCTGAATCCATGCAAGAACGGCTTCTCAAAATTGGTATCATCAAACTTAATTGCAGGAGGACTTCAGGAAAGCCTAAAGACTGAGTCATTTAGCATGCCCTTTTGATTAGAATTAATTTGCTTTGATACTGAAAGCACTTTAAGATTCCATATTCTAGGTCCAGCTATAATTAGAAGCATCTCACCAAGTCATATTTCAGTAAAACACCTACCATTCTTGAGCTGGAACAATCCAACTTTTACAACCCCCTAGTGCCGCCTGCTTGCAATGCCCAAGCTCACAATACATCAGTGTTTCCATTACCAAGCTCTATGACAAGGGGTTTCCCAGTGCAGCCATAAAAAACTGATTCCGTCCAAATGTTCAAGTATTTCTCACCTTAAATGAACAGCCCTCTCCCTAATCACCACAAATAACATTTAGACCTTAATCCATATATGGTATGAGCCAACAGCTAATTCAAAAGGACAACATGCAGTATTGTGCTATGGTCTCTCCAGTTCTGAACAACCACCAGTGTAGCCTTTTAATCCAAGCTTCTAGGCAAGTCAATAGCCATTTTAAATAAAGATTTTCACTAACTACTTCAAACTATGCTATTTCATTTGGCTAAGCTAGACACTGCTAGTACACCTTTGCATCACGCACTAAACTCCTTTTCAGTCTACAAATGCAAGTTCAGATTAGCGGTCAATAACGCTACATGAATCCTATGGGACAAGTCTGCAAGGAAAAACACACAATTCTACCCAAGAAACAGAAAACACGTAAATTACGATATGCAGTATATAAGGCTCAGATTTCAACATGCTAGAGAAGTCACAGACCCAAAGAGACAGCATATTTCAAATTGTATCACTGGAACTTCCCACATTTTACTACCACAGAAACAGCAAAAGATGAAAGATGCCATAATGCGCGGTAAAGATCCACGCAGAGGAGCACACAGACTCTGTCACGTCACACACAAGCTCCGATCGGCAGAACATGAGATGATGCCTCTTAACATTAATACAATTTCTCCTGGTTTTCTGCAGGTAATTCAGATCTTAGGCACTCAAAGACACAAATAAATCAAGACGTAAATGCCTTACCTTCCTATTTTACAAGCCACTGCAGTTCTCAGATTATGAGTCAGTCATAGGTTAATCTGCAGAGGAATGACTCAGTATAAACTTTTAAACATTCATCATTTTTTCTAACCTACAACACGGCGATTCATTCAACGCGCTAAAACGCGGCGTCGCGAATCGGCGCCTGAAATGAATGGCGTGAAAACAAAACACTTTTCTTTCTGCTCACGGCAGGCAGACGGGGATAGCGCAGCGCCGGTGCGGGCAGGCGGACTTTGAGAAAATACAACTCCTTCCGCGCCGAGGAGGGGCAGCTCCGGCGGGTCCGGGCGCAGCCCCATGGCCGGGGAGCGGCGGGGGCTCCGCCGCAGCGGCAGCCGGGGGGACGCGCAGCCGGGACCGCGCTCCGCGCCAGGCGCGGCGCTGCCGGCAATGCCCCTTTAAAGGCCGTCGGCCCGCCCCCAGCACTGCATATGGAGGGAGCCAGGAGCGAGCCAGCCTTCTGCATTCAAACGACACATCAAACGCCGCAAGCGCCGCCGCGGCTCCCGGCTCCGCTCCGGGCCTCGCCTCCCTCCGCTCCCCCGACCGGCACACACACCGCGGGGAGCGGGGCAGAGAGCGAGAGGAGCAGGGGAGGGA
>VXBU01017419.1:0-21667 GCA_013400315.1 Bombycilla garrulus | reverse complement strand
GGCGGGGGGGGGGGCGGTGCCCGCGGAGCCTGGGGGCTCGGCCGGAGGGCGGGCGCTGCTGTTGGGCGCCGGGGGGAAGGAAAGGCGCGGGCGATGGCGCCGGGACGCGGGGCTCCGGGAGAGCGGGATCGGCGCGGCGGAGAGCCGCTCGCTTCCCTTGCCTGTCCCGAGGGAGGTGCAGCAGCGCCGCTCAAAGAGGCGCCTCGAACACAATAGCGTTTATTAAACAAAGAAAATGCCACTGGGAAGAATAGGAGGGAGGAAGGGAAAACAGCAGTTGGGAGGGGAAGAAGGGTCTGGAAGAGATCGGGAAAGAGCAGCGAGCCAGAGCCGCTCGCCCCCCGGGAGAGGCCGATCGGGGCGCCCCGGCACCCGCCGGCCGCAGTGCCAGCCCCGAGCCTCGCTGGCGGGCAGGGGCTGGGGGATGTTCCCTGCCCGGCGCCCCGGGGGGCGAGAGGCACCCGCGTCCCCTCCGCAGGCGACCGGGGAAAGGGGACGGCGCTGGCAGTCCATAGGACCTGTCGCTCCCGGCAGACAGGTGAAATAAATGCCTGCGTCGTGCTCCGCTAGCATCACGGCGTGTCCCGACCGGGGCATTTGTTCCCCTGTACCGGGAATAGGTACACGGCGCATCGTTTGCTGTCGTGGCTTGTCGTGTTCCCGCCGACTCANAATAGGAGGGAGGAAGGGAAAACAGCAGTTGGGAGGGGAAGAAGGGTCTGGAAGAGATCGGGAAAGAGCAGCGAGCCAGAGCCGCTCGCCCCCCGGGAGAGGCCGATCGGGGCGCCCCAGCACCCGCCGGCCGCAGTGTCAGCCCCGAGCCTCGGTGGCGGGCAGGGGGATGTTCCCTTCCCGGCGCCCCGGGGGGCGAGAGGCACCCGCGTCCCCTCCGCAGGCGACCGGGGAAAGGGGACGGCGCTGGCAGTCCATAGGACCTGTCGCTCCCGGCAGACAGGTGAAATAAATGCCTGCGTCGTGCTCCGCTAGCATCACGGCGTGTCCCGACCGGGGCATTTGTTCCCCTGTACCGGGAATAGGTACACGGCGCATCGTTTGCTGTCGTGGCTTGTCGTGTTCCCGCCGACTCACCGGGCTGCGGGGAGAGAGGGAGGGAGGGGGAGAGGCAGCTCTGGCGCAGAAGCGGCGCGGGGGCTCAGCCGGAGCCGGGAATGCCCAGCTGGAGCTGGGATGGGGGCTTAGCCGGAGCCTTTTGTCCAGGGTGGGCTGATGTATTGCTCCACAGGGGCCTTCGGAGCCCTGGGTGCAGCGGTGGGGCTGGCAGCCGGGAGAACCGCAGCTCTAAGGAATGTGCAGAGCTGAACACGGAGAAATGTGTGGTGTTTGGCTAATTTCAGTGGGATGAGGTCACCGTCCTTTTTGGACGTTGTTTATCGAGGGATCACTAGGGAGGAACAGTTGGATGCGTGATCCTGAACGGACAAGCTTTGCGTCATAGTTGCCGCTTGCAGCATCTCCACGCGTCCAGAAATCCATCGTGACCCTCCTCGGTCTTCATATCCCCCGGCTCTCCGTAACGCCCACGCCACGCTGCCCTGCAAACCTAAACATCTCTAGCTCCGGTACTGTCCTCACCAGCCTCTAAATCACGAAGCTTGGCCGCACTGCTAATTCCCTCCTGTGTGCTGTTTTTCTCCTCATCCCACTTCTCTGCTTTCTCTCTTTTCCCCTCTCTCCCGCCTTTGCTGCTGTCCCCAATCAAAAGCTGGCTTAGCTGTCAAGACAACTGCGGCTTTTGAAACGATGCCGTGAACCTGCCAGCAGAAAGACAGTCCCAGACGAATGTCTTATATGTTCTCATCACTTGTTCAAGATTGCTTAGCTCTGGACCAGCAGAAAGGATTGTGCACCAAGCCTGGGTTTCTCCAGCAGCAGGGCTGCAAATAAGTTTCTATCAGAGACAAACCTGCAATTTCCTCCTTTGCCACTCTTTTTGCTGTTGTATTTGTGTCCTCTTGTTTTGCCATAAAAAAAAAAAAGAAAAAAAAAAAAAGAAAAAAATGGAGAAAGCATAATAGGATTCCAGCTCCTGTAGGTCTAGCAGCTATACTAATGCATTCCTCCCCAAAAAGAGAAAACAAATTCTTATACTGTTTAAAGATGTCAGAAGCCTTTTCACGTTAAAAAAATGTCTGTTGACAAAGGGATGAAGTGATGATTTAATGAAATACCTAGCATTTCAATTCCTTTGGTGGTTCTTTTTTCTTTTTTTTCATATTGTGACTCCAAAATTTTAGAGATTTTTAATACAATTATTACAGTAATATGTGTCAGCAATATTTAGTCAATCTTTAATTTGTTTGGAATTCTGTGTTATAAGCAATGTTTTCTCTGGGGCTTACAGCGTTGTTTAAAGGCTGCTGTGATATACTGAATGCTTCTGCTATTTAGAATATAGTCTTTGGAGAGGTAGCTACTTAAAACAACAGAAATTATAGTAAAAACCTTGGAGTAGCTCTGTATTTTAGTAAATTATTTGAAGAAATAAAATGATAGTGCATTACATTGGAAAATCACCTGAGAGGAAAGAATTAAAAAAAAATCCACTGAGAGAGGAGCAGTAATCCCTTACAAACTTGGACAGGGATACTTATCTCCAAAAACTATTTGGAAGACACAGAGGAGTAAATGGCATGTGATTATGGGAAACTAATTTCTCAGCTACAGACTGGAAGGTACCACTGGGAACTGGTAGGGCTTAAATGTTCTGGAGTATTGTAGAAACTGGATTTCTCAAGCAAATAGTCCATGAGTGAGGATGCTATTTTAGGCCTGGTATTAATAAGCAGCAAGGACCTTGTAGAAGGCCAGAGTGCTGAAACTGATCATGAACTGAATGATCACAAACTAATCCAGCTGAAGTTAAACTGCAAGAGGGACAAATGCAGATATTTAACTAAGACTTGGGATTGCAGAACAGCAAACTTAGAGAAATGGGGAAAATTCCTGAGGCTGACATGATGGATGAAGCCAACGATGAGTTTTACTTAGAGATATTGGAAGAAGCAGCAAATAGCAATTGTCAAAGCAAGGATTTGTTCAAGATTAAAAAGGCTAGAAGCAATACCCTGTGCCTAAAACAGTATAGTGAAAGAAGGAGGATGGTGATGCTGGTAGCCTTGGGTCTACTGCTCTGACCTTACCGGGGGGGGAGTTCCTCCATGAGAAAATGACTGTGAGCTGCCAGCAAAATGGCTATGGAAAAGACTCACTTGAGTCTATGATGCACAAAGCATGGTATTTTTAGTAGAGAAAGGGAAGTATTAATATGGCTTTACACAGTACAGCTGAGGAACCTTGTTTGGAAAATTGCATCCAGTTCTGGTGACTTACAGTCAGAAAAGATTGACTCAGGTTGCCACAGGTGCAGAAGAGGAATACTGGGGTGGCAAAGGAGCAGAGTATCTGTATTCTTGAATGGGAGCTGCAAGCAAGCAGACT
The DNA here is from genome assembly GCA_013400315.1 of Bombycilla garrulus. Lineage (NCBI taxonomy): Eukaryota > Metazoa > Chordata > Aves > Passeriformes > Bombycillidae > Bombycilla > Bombycilla garrulus. The sequence continues at coordinate 18,208 of VXBU01017419.1, read as the reverse complement.
TAACTCCCTCAAAGAGCCAAATTAAGCCAAAATAGTGTGATTCATGCAGTAAATATCAAGGAAAGAGTACTATTTAAATTAAAAGATTAAGTTAGCACAGTGATGCATGGTCATAAATTGGTCATGAGTACATTTAGACTGAAAAGCTTTCTAACCATTCCAAGAACAAACAAACAGTACTCCAGGTACAAACACCTACATGATTTTAAATCAGGGCTTGGTGCTTTGTTGTGTCCAAAGGGGATACGAAGATGACTGAGCTGCTGACCTTTGGCATCATACTGTAATCGTTCCTGAGTTTCAGGCCTACTTCTGGTCCTCTGCCCCATCCACATTTGGCTTGTGAGGTTTTTTTCAACTACCTCTGAGGCACTGGAAATTACTCAGACACAGGATGCAGAAAGGGCTGGTGACATTAAGTCATCAGGTGGTTTGTGGTGGATCTTGCTCACAGGCATACTGTGATTGCCAGATTTGTGTCACCACAAAACCTTTTCCCTCAGGTGAGCCTGGGAAAGGACTGTTTTGTGTTCCCCCTGCCACCTTCTCAGCATCTTCTGAGAGATTTATTTGGTAATTATCTTGTTGCATGGGTAGTGGTTATAGTCTTCTCTGATAGCATGCTTGAGAGGTTTAGCCTTTTACTGCAGCTCTTAAGTTTTCTATATATTAAAAGAGGGTTTGGTGACTCCTGATGAGTGGAGCTGCAGAAAAGTTATTGCTCTGAGATCTCCTGAACAAAATGGCCATTATGTGTTTGTAGAGGGGGGTCATTCCCAGTCCTGTCTTCCCAGAGGTGGCATCAACAGGTTACTTTTAATTCTGGAAATAAACCTGAGAGAGGGAGAGAGAAAGAGGGCTGAAAACCATCGTTTCTTTTGTGACTTTGCTTATTGCAATTAACAGTCATTCAGCTGAACATTTGTGATTTGGAATGGTACAGTACATCCTTATTAACCCTGCTGTTTCAGGTGCAATTTGGCACTGCTTCTGTATGGAGTGCTGGCTCTGAGTGTTGTGGTTTGTGTGCTTCCCATGGCTTCTCCACAGATTCTGCAGAAGGTGGTTATGGGTTTTTTCTTATCAATACCTACTGTGGATCTGAGCAACACTTAGCAGGAGCCTTTTTCTACATTTCTGGCACTGAGGCAGTTTCTTGACTTGCAGCTTCCTCTTCCTGTCTCAGTATTGAAGATGCTTATTAATAGAATAATAAAAACATTAAATTTATATTCTTTTTTATTGCTGAAGCACTACCCAAGAGGACCTGTATCATGAGAATACACATTCGTTTATTGCATCCTATACATGAGATAGGGGTTCCTCAGGGTTTATTTCAACTGCTACTAGGCAATAATGTCTAATGTGATAGTCCCTTTGTTTAGGGGAAAAAGTTCCCTTGCCCAAGCTATGATTTTCTACTTTAATTTCCTAAAAAGTGACAGTTTTCCAAAGCATTTAAGGTGAAACATTCTCCAGCTCTTCCAGAAATAAGTTATATATGCATTTCTACATTTTCTATGTAACATTTTTATTTTTCTTCCAGGTTAATTTTAATTCCCAAGTCAACTTACAGAGCTACTTCACACTTGACAAGGAATATTACTAGGGCATAACACAACTGAGTCTCAGTAGTCTTAGGATCTTTTTACTCTCTTGATGAGACTATTAAACATATATTGAGGTCCCCGGGCTCCCCTATTACCAAGACTGCCATTGTGCCTGTGCCAAACTGACTTTGAAGTCAAATGAAATTTTGGAGTGCATGTCAGTGGATTCCCAAAGAGGCCTGCAAAGTGGTTCACGTGAACTCTAAGCTGTGCCTGGAAAAAGAGACAAGATACAGCTCCCCAGCAGGGAATTACTAGGGCTCAGCAATGCCTCAGCCATACATCTGCCTCTCGGTATGGCTGCAAAATCAGAGCTGTGATGGGAGAGTGTGAACTCAGCAAGATCAGCTCTCCACCATATGGAGATTTCCCTGTGACAGCTGAATCTGAATATAACCGATAAAAGCATCTTAAAGGCTGCTTTGTGCCTTTAGAGCAGCACAAAGAAGCTTTATCAGGAAGAAGGATTTGGTCCAAAAGATTTCTCCAGACTTAAAGTGTCAGTTATTATGCTAGTTTGTAACTAGCAACTGCAAAGATTCAGTTGAAACCTGGCAAAGTAAAAGGCTGACATGAATATAACAGCTGTATTGATTTATTCAGATGCCCTCATTTTCTGGATGAAACATCCTGATATTCTTAGGACCATTTTTCCATCAAGAATCTCAGAATCTAATCATGCAAGAGAAAAAGCCTTACCTAATATTGTCAGGAAGACCAAGTGGGTATACTTTCCATGCTGGGAGTCTTTCACTATTGCAGAAATTGTTACAGGCTCTTCTTCAGTAATCAATAGTAGCTCTTTCTTCAGAGTGATGTAACTACTTTTGCTTTCACCTTTTCTGCATGTAGTCATGGGAACACCAAACAACCTGCAAGAATCAGGCTTAGGAATAATTTGAGCATTTGAGATGATTGGGAGGTGGTCACTGTCTCATAATTTTCCTGGCTGCCAGCTTAGCTATGTGTCTTAGCCCCAGTGCTGTCAGAGTATCAGAACAGGTCTAAGCAGCTTTTTCACACCCCCCCAACTTTTATTGACAATGCTCTAGGTAGTTCTAAGGGGATATTTCAGAGTATTCTGGAAGGTTGTTTGAGCCTCTGAATGTTCTTTTGTTGTAAGTAAATTGTCTGTAAAAGATGCATTTCCAAGGCCTGAAGTATTCTGTCCTGACTTCACGTGCAGCGTGACCCAGGCAGACCAACCAGAATTCAGTACTGAAGAGACTACACAGGATGGAACAAACCTCTGTGTTTGTTGTCCTGGCAAATTCCTGAAGAGAATCCAGTCAGGAGAATCACCATATAAAGAACAGTTGTTCTAGAAGCCTAGAGGAAACACGTCCCTTGTCACAGTGGTTTCCTTTGTCTTAACATACATCCAGCCCTGTAGTGGATCCACACTTGTGGATTCAAGACATGCACACCTGTATGCCAGCATAAAGTCCTTCTCTCTGGCTTTTACCTTAAAGCTTGTAGTCTCTTGTTGATCTGCCTCTTGTGACTCCACAGTTTTTTCCACTGTTTTTAGCAATTTTCTCACCTCGTATAGAAAAATGGTAATTCAGATTTACAGTTTTCCAGGTACCATTTATTCTGTCTCATGACAGTATGCATAAAATGAGGTAAGTCTAGAGAAGCAATGATTATCCAGCTGTTTCTCTGAAGGTACCTCTGAGCTGGATTCTATTTATCCACCTGGGTCTAGAGAGTTAGGAGACATCAGCATATTTACTGGATGATATTTAGAATTATTTCACTTTCACCTACAATTTTTTATCACAGGAGCTGGGTAGATTTCCAACCTGTGCATTTGAACAAAATGACTAAAAGTGCCCCAGGTAGTATTGGGAGGAGAGTGGCTGTCTTGGGGTGAAAACAACTGGCTGTCTTAGAAACCCCCACATACTGCATTGTTAAAACCCAAGGGCAGGTATCTAGTTTAAATGTATCTTCAGGGAAGCATGATTATATTCAAATATTTTCCTTGCTGAGTTTCAGCATTCTCTATATCAAATATGCTCAGTTTTCAAGTAAAAAAAGTAAAATCCAAGTGCTCTCAGGACAATTTCAGCCTAGCCCCCATGAATCAAGTTTCCCTTCTCCCTTCTTACTGGTTATGATGAATGCTCTGCAAGCCACATTACACCCTAATCAGCATTTGCATAATCTTTACTATCTCTGTGATTGCAGTATGATGGGGTTATATATAAGCTAGACAGTAATTAACGAGAGCTAGAAAGAACCCAGTTTCAATGATTAGCATGAGGCAGCAATGATTCAGGAGCTGTGAGTCTTTCATGTGCAGCATGGAAGACAGCTACCCTGGTAAGGGAACTACTTTGAGTTTCTTCATCAGGAGGGACTATTCAGATTTTTAGGTGCAGACCCCCACGAAAGGAGCCCAAGGAGCAAAAGGAAGCCAGACACGTGTTGGACATTGTGTCTTCAATTACTGGATATAATCTTCTACAATTCCACCACAGAGGCTGATGTTTTGGTATTGGGATGATAACAGACCAGTTCTGTTGACACCAACCCATACAAGAGCCATGTCCACCAGAGAAATAGCCCTTCCTGCTCTTCCAGATGCTGAAAGATCTGTTGTGGAAGTAGTCAAATACTGGCTAAGATTCTGAAAAGGTCTGAGCTTCAAGTATTAGAAAAATTCCCTTGGAGCCCTCAGATGATTGGAAAGGAGTATGACTGACAAAGCTGGCTTGAAGATTTTCCACAGTAAATATATGAGCTACTTCTCTCAGCAGTGGTCATCTGCTATAGCCATGGGATGGTGTCTCAGTCACAGGCATCTCCCTGCTGAAAAATGGGCAGAGGGGGATAACACTTTGCTCTAGCTGCCCTTGGTACTCAGAAAGGCTGCAGCTCCACAAAGAACCCATGGAGCAACAGAAGGTTTAAGGAGAGGTCAGCTTACAGGATTCACTTAGTAATCTGCTGCCAGTGTAGAAAACAAGGATTCTTTGCAAATCAAAAGGAATTTTGCATTTATTTGTTCATAAGAACAGATAATAATAGAACAGAACCTGTTGTCAAACTGCAGGCAAGCCCGGACACTCTTGTAATTTTAGCAGATGGAGCTAAAGGAGCCCCAGAATATTCTAAGGACAACCCTCTCACTTTAATAATAGCAGGCAAATGTTGTCAGTGGGTTTGAGGACAAGGAGCTGCTGTGTTCAGCCACAAACAGAATAGCTGAACTCTCATGATTCTTAGGGAGCTGAGACAATGGGACTTCACCATTCCCTGGGTCACGCCACAGCAGTTCCCAGCTACTTCACTTTTTAATCCTTCCTAGTTTGTATCCCAGAGAGATAAGAGCCTTTTTCTGATCCTGTACTACTTTCCTGAGTTCAGTCCTCAGTGTCTGCTCCAGCTGCTAAGAAAAATGCTTTCACATCCTGAATTAAATGCTCCTCTGTTGCAGACAGTAAAAACGCACACAACCTTATGTCATCTTTGCACTGAACTAAAAGCTACAAAAAGCAAAATCTTCTTTGGCCTCATTCTTACCTGAGGAGGGCTAATTTGTCTTTGTGCAGTTGCTGCAGACTGACACCAACATAATCCAGAGCAGAAAGAGGCCCCAAACCTCTCCTGGGTTGTTTAAGATACTACACAGCCATAAAGCCAAAACCCAGTATCCCTCCCTCCTCCAGTTTCCCCAAGGTGTCAGGAAACATTCTGGTGTTTAATCCAAAGTGGAAAGCTGTGGTATTTGCCCTTGCTTTCCTGGAGTTATTCCCAATCCGTACTGTGGTAACAGACTGTTGGCTCAGCTGAGAACAGAACTATTTTTCATTAACTGGGCCTCCCATTTCAGGGGCTGTGGACAGAGAAGGTGGCAACCTGCATCTTTCCCTGCAGAAAGAGAAGTCATTTCCAATGAGATTGCTGCTAAAATATAGCTTTGCATCTTTTATAGACCTCAGGAAGTTCTTTATTTATAAGAAGGGCATTTCTAACTTCAAACACATCTGAGGAGTTACAAATTGTCAATTCTCACAGTCTTTATCATAAGTTTTGTGATATTTGAGGCTTTTTCCTCAAAGTACCAGCTCTTGGAATGATGTGATTATGTAAAAAACTCCCATTTTTCTTTCATTTAAACAAAAAGGCAGTAATTTTCCTGCTCTCATGGTTATAGATAGAAGCTGAAAAATATAAACTGAGCACTCTGCAAAGGCTGAGGAACCAGAAAGCAAAGCAAAATTAATTGAACATATATTCACTCCTAAACATTTTAACTAGAAGTCCCTTTCCTACTTTTTAAAAGATCTGACTCATTATTTTTAGATTATTCATCTTGGCAATACCATATAGATTCATTATGCTCTTGGATAAAATTCTTTGTCACGCTGAAGGCTAAATTGAGCCAAGAGTAAGTTCACTATAAACAATTACATGTATTGTCTATTCTCAGCTTTTTAAAAACATCATCTACTCCTTATAAAAACTCTGTAACACAATGAAGACTAAAGCTTTCATCTAGGCAAGCTCCAGCATATGACAAATATAAAAATTGAAAGGCACAATGGAAATAGAAGCTAATAAAACTTGAAATCGGTGAGATTTATTTCTTTAAAGTCTCACTTCTCTCATACCCACTGGACCACAGTCTATTCTGGGCTACACTAGGATAAACCCAGAGTAAATCCAGCAAAATAATATGACTTTATTGTTCAGAACTTATATATTTTGCAGTGAATTGATATCAGTTTTGATAAGGGTATTTGTAATTCTATTTCTACTTCCACCACTTATATCAAAATCTAGTAACAACAATCTAGTGACTGGGGGACTGAAAAAGTACTAATATTAAGCCTGTGTGTGCAACTTCAGTTTGTCTGACATCCCTTCTGCCCTGCTTCTGGATGTGTATTCTGAAGCCCTTTATGATGCAATCACATTTTTTCCAGAGGATCTGCTACCTCTCTGAGTGAGAGATCATTCTGTTGAGGTTTAGATATGAAGCATGCAGCAAGAAGGACTCCTGCCTTCCAGATCTGTATTTCACTTTAGCCTTAAAGAGGAACTTGGTGCTACAGAAACTAAGTCCTATGGAAAGTAGGTGAAAAGTGGGTATTTGCACACTCAGCTGGTAAGGAATCCAGGATTGCAAAGAGTTTAACTTGCTGTGCTTCAAACACCTTCAATGAGAAAGAAAAAGCATGCAGCCTGCAAAAGGAATACTATCCAGGAGTCATACTCTAATTCATAATCAGAATGTGTTTTCCATTATGCTACCAGAATGCTGTTGGCAAGGTCTTTGCCTGGATAGATGCACCCTATAATCAAAGTTGAAAGATGGATAATGAAATTTATTTCTAAAACTCCACCTAACTTCTCCCAAAAATAACAGAGCAAAATGAAACCCTTGCCAACCTGATATGAAGATCAATTGAGTGTTTGTGAAGCCCTCAAGAGCCGCAGTGATGAGTACTAGAGAGAAAATTTTGGGACTTGAGCTAGCACATCACTGACAAAAAGTAAGAGGAATAGAGGTCTTACATGGTGCCTCTCAAAAGCCAAGAGCACTTATCCCTCAAACCTTCTTTTAAAATCCCGTTTATTGCCTAAGAGAATCATCCATCTGGGATTCAAAGAGCAGAAAAAAGTATGTACCAGAGAAAAACAAATATATAGCACCCTTACTTAGGAGGAAAAAGATGGCTTTTCAAACAAACCTGGATAACATGAAATAAATATGTAGGGTATCACACATTAAATACTGCAAATGAAAAAAAAAATACTAAGGGATCATCTGTCCATCTTGTGTACCAAAGAAATTCAAGTTATTCAGAAAGAATAGTATGCCACTAAGGACTGCATGATAACACTGACTTTATTCTGACATTTTTCTGAGTCATCTGAATTTCTGAATCACCTGAATTTCAACCTCATTGTCACTTGTTCGTGTGGATTTCTATTTTGGGTTGACAGCAAGGAGAGTGATGACTGATTTTTTTTTTTTTTTAATTGTGTCATCCAGAGTAATTCATATTCTCATGCTCGGATGGAGGAGACTCTTTACCTCCACTCCACAGACTTCTACTGTTTGACCCAAGAGAGCAGCTTCTCACAGTGCTGCAACGTCTGTGCTCCGGAGGAAGAGCTCCTCTCCTGCCACCACGCTGCTTAACCACTGTTTAACCAGAGCAGAACAGTGAGGCTCAGCAGCCTGGATGCTTTTCCATGCCATGATGGGGGGTACTGCAAATCTTTATGGGCATTCCCCTAAAAGGGACCCTACTTCCTCTCATGCTGCTCATTTTTCCTGTTGTTTTAACTTCACTCTCCATTTCTCAGGGATCCTGTCCTCATCCCAGTCTCTCTCTCTCATTATAACCTCCAACTCTTCATTTTCCTCCAAGAGTGCTGTTCTCTTTCTACTCTGTCAGTGTCTTTGCACCAAAGACCAGCCATCTTTTAACCATGTTCATTCTTGTTTTTTCTCCCCTGCCCTCGTACAATTTGCCTTTCCCTTTATATCTCGGTCACCTCTAAGCCTGTACCACACACCACCTCTCGTTGTGACACCTTTGCCAAAATAAACACCCAGAGGTGGCTTATTGGTGACAACCATGCTGCAATCTGAACCCTTGATGGTGCATGAAAACTACAAATAACACAAAGTATTGAAACATGATGAGACACCATGCAGGGACAAGGGACAGTATGTGTGTCTGTTGGTTCAAGTTCACAGTTTGTCCATCCTGCAGTGCACTTCACCTGCACATATTAACATATTTATAGGAGGGTCCAGGAAGCCTGAAATTTGTCTAGAACTGCAAGGTTCAAGAATCAAGAATTTTAAAATGCTGAAGAGACCAAAGGAAGGGAGCTAATTGGGCTTGACACGCTTTTTCCTGCAACACTAGGCTTGGTTTCACAACCCAAGTGGAATGGGAATATTCTGGTGAAGGTATTTATTGAACAGGAAGTAAATCCTGACTCAGTCCATTCTATACTCTTAAAAATTAGGCAAAAAAATACAAAAATACCCAGACTTCTCGTGGCATAGTCAAAGGCCTTTTCTCATTGAAGAAGGTCAAGCAAAAAAATTTGAAAATCTAAAATTCACTAAATTTCTAAAGAAAAAGAGAAAAAAATACAATACCAGATGATTTTACCATGAAGCATTAAAAGACACAGGTGCAAGTAAAAGGGTCAGTAAATACAGCATAACCTGAAGCCTTCAAAGGGATAGCAATAACACACTTAATAACCGGTGTCAAATTCTTGTGCCCTTGGAGTATTCCAGTAATAACTGGAATAAGACTGACTTTTGTCTCTAATCTTATACGTCTCATTCCCCACAGTTCAGAGAAACCCTGCTGTCTGGAATAAAGTTCTGAGAAGACAAAGACCAAACAAGTCTAGGCATGACTAACTAAATTAATAGGGATGGCCTGGGATGCTGAGACTCAGAGATAGGTACTGTAATATCTGGAACAATTATTCTCCCCCTTTGTTGTCCCTCAAGAATCTCTTATTAGTTTATGCAAGTTTATACAACAGATAAAAGCTTTGAAAGGTCTTCAGGATCTCCCCTTGTAGCATAGTTCCAGCTCTGCCTCAATGCTCTGCTGATCGACAGGAGGTGAATGGATCTCTTTGTCAAGTGCTCTAACCCCTGCCTCTTGTGTCATCTCCAGCAGCTGACACAGAAACAGCACAAACAACAATAGCCTAACACAATAAAGCAAAGTTTCAGGCATCAAGCTGCAGTTTGAATTCTGAAAGGAGACAGGAGCTGCCTGGTGGCGTGCAGTCAGATGTCTCTCCCATGAGAGGGGATGGATTTGAAGCTTCAGTCAGGTGGCCTCTTGCAAAAGTAACTGGCAATGTAAGAAATATCCTTGTCCTTCAGCTACAGCTCCCGGCCTGAAAACTGTTGCTTTCCCTTGGCAGGGCTGGCAGAGCTGCTTGTGACATAACTTGCCTGCCTCAGAGGTGAGCTGGTCTGACATTGCCCTGGGGCAGGTGAGGAGTGCTCAGGGAACTGCTGTGGTGTGGCAATGGTAACCTTGGGCAGGGACGTGACCAACTCAAACAGCTGAATGGATGATTGTGTCTTAAATGGATGCAGTTTCTTCTAAAGTAGTAATTGTATCCAAGGATGTCTCCTCTGTTCAGTGCTATTTTGGTAACTGGCATGTCAATACACTGAGTTATGGAATCTTCTTCTGATGTTATCTTGCCATCTCCATGCACTGAAGGGGCAAGGGGTCTGCCACAGACCTGCAGATGCTCCTGTGGCTGATGTGCAGCCACGTTGTAATTATCCCCTCAGTGGGGCAATCCACCTTTCACAGCAAGAAAATGTTCTAACAACTCAAAGGCACTACTGAAAGACAGGAGGGAGGCCACAAGGAATTTTTTCCCATACCAATCTCACCACCAAAGTTGGTCAAGTTTAGCTAAGAGTCACTTATCTCAAAAGAGAATACTCTTTAACTAAATTTAATTGTAACTCTTACACGATGATCCAAAATAACAACTTGAAACGAATCTTTACAGAATTAAACCAATAGCTGCAGAAAGGCTTGGAGATGCCAGATGGTGCCTGCCCAGTCTTTAGGGCTCCCAGACATGCACAAAGCCAGCAGGCTGCCTTTTAAACCTTGAATGTTTTCACTGTCAACTGACTTTGCCCTTTCTTCTGCCTCCCTCCCTCATCATCACTATGGTGACTACTGTATCGCAGCCTTTGAAACTCTCTTTTTCTCTTCCTTATTCATTCTTTTTACTTTAGCATCCCTTTTCCTTTTGACCCAATCCTGCCCTTTAAATGATAGGATCAGCTCTGGACTGAGGCTGAAGTCATCCCAGCTGTCCAGCCTGTCCCTGCTGCGTGCTTGTCTCATTGCTCATCAATCATCTCCTGAACTACCTCGGTTTGCCAAGCAACATTTTAAGGCAAACTGAAATAAGCAACAGTTCACCTTGAAACACACACACCCAACTGTGACAGCCAAAGAACTGACTGACAAGCAGCTGTACGACAAAGGGGAGGGGAACGAATGTCCCAAGGTAAACTTTCCCTTCTCTTAAAACAGTCTCCTCCATAATACAGGTAATGAATGCTCATCCATCTTCCTGTTATTGATTTAATCTTATGTCAAACCTACTTTTTCACATATTCTGGAAGAGGCCCTGTTTCCCTCCACGTGTCACCCACCATCACGCCGTGCAGCGACTGATAGGAGCAGGGGTCAGGGATGGTAACGAGCGGCGTTGTTTCTGATGCAAAGCACATTCCCAGAGGCTTAAAAGTGCTAACTCAACTTCAGCTTGGCAAATGAAGTCCGAGGCTTCAGACAGAACAACTCAGCCCTGTGTGTCCCCCTTAACATATTGGAAGGGAGAGAAAGTATTAAAAGCATCAGATATGTGAAGGATCAAGTACAACTGTTATTTTAACATGACTTGCTCCCTTTCACATTTTATACCGATTTCCTATAGAAATAAAGCTTATGAGATCAGCTGGCAATGCACATCTCTCGCCTTTCAATCTCCTTTTACTCATTAGCCAATTTCAAGAGCACTTGATAGGAAGTAAAGTCCTTCAGGCTTAAATTAATTCTTACAGGATTTATAAAAACCAATGGCCAGGAAGCAGAGACCACAGTTTGGACTTTCCCAAGTTGACCTCTGATGATTTTGCTCCTGTCACCCAATTTCTAGAATATCACTTTGCCTTAGAATCCTTGTGGGGGGAGTGATGGGTGTGAATTATGCGTGGAATGTCGTAAGGGCAAAGCAAAGAGGAAACACATGCCATGGTGAGTACACCAGTGCATCAACTAACGCCATCCACAACAGCCACTGCAGTGCTGCTGGGGGGAAGGCCAAAGACAGGATCCTCACCACCACCCTCAGGCACCATGCCATGGACAGGCATAGAAGGGGAATGGGGCAAGATGTTGCAATGCCAAAAAAAAGCGTGAAATAGCCCTGAAGCCTCCTGTGTAACTGTGGTCACACAGGTGGGACCAACAAGGTTCTCCTGAGCAGCCCACCTTATGGCCCAGTCAAGGACTAACCAAATCCTGGCCCAAAGGTCTAAAGTCTGACTTAATATGAGCCATAAAAGGATACTGTACATTAGGGATATGTCATCCAGGAAATGTCTAAATATAGCTTTACATGAAACAAACATGGGGTGCTGACAATGACTGCCACGAATGCACGACGGATGAAAAATTAATCAATTAAAAATGTGTAATAAGAGATAGCCACTGAGGAAGTGCACTGCACAGTGCAAAGGGCACATTGAATACCAGGGAGCAGCTGTGGCTCAGTTCATCTGCCTTTAGCTGCTGTGTCAAGTGAGCCTTGGTACCAGTGCTGAGCTACTGTCCCCCCTATCGAGCGCTGGGGTGAGCCCTGTGCTGTGCAGAGCAGTGTGAAGGAGCTGAGCAGTGACAGGCAGCAGGAACAGGACATTCCCTGGCTGGATTGTGGTCAGTGAGTAGATGGTCGACAGTGGAGATGGGCTGTTGATGGGCCCCATCTCTGGAGCACAGCGAGCTCTGGAGAGTGTTGTGGTTAATGGGATGTCAAAGACCTTGAGAGTTCACTCCCACTGGGGAGGAGAGGGGTGAGGTATTGCCCTGCTTCCCTAGAGCTCCCCATGTACTGGGAGTTGTTACTGCTTGACCACAGCCCTGCTGTTATTTATGCTGATAGCAGCAGCTCACACAGCTCCTCAATGAGAATGATCAATTCAGGGGAAGGGATGGGTTAAAAAGGAGGAGGAAATGACAAAACGATCTCAGGAGAAACCTGGAGCAGCAGAAAAACACAGAGGCTGTAAAGTGCAGAGAAGGTGGAAAGGAGGCTGAAGGGCTGAAGGCAGAGGGGAGGTCAGGAAGGCAGAGTGGCTGAAGAACATGGAAGTTGCAGGGCATGACATGTTTTATGCTTTATGCAGCGATAACAGTAGATTTAAGTATAATTAACTTAAAAGTCAACACTGCCCTTTACATGATAGGAACATAGATCTACAGAGGAAACAGGCTTCATTATTTTTCCCGCTTACAGGATGACCTACTCTCAGGGGAAGTCACTCTCTGACTGGCTCTTGTAAGGTACTGGAGGTAACAACAACTGTCCATTTTGGAAGAAAGGAAAAAGGTTATTTTAAATGGGCCACAGGAGGTGTTGTTCTCCTTTGTTCTTCCAGAGTTAAAAAAAAGGACAAGAGCACAGAAATGAAGGGCAAGAGGGAAGAGCTGCAGAGAAGAAAAGACAGCAGCTCTTGTGGTGCTGACTCTTCCTCTCCATCTCATTGTGAAAGAAAGGAACCAGCTCACACTCTTACCATTTCCTCTGACATTATTTGTACCAGCATTGGGCTGATCAGGGCACTGCTCAGCCTTCCTGAGTGCCCTTGCAGTACCCTAACAAAAATGCAACCTTGGCTGCCTGATTCACACTCCGAAATAGGGGCACAAGCAGACAGAGAAGAGGAAATGGAGAGGGAAGAAAGACAGTAAGAAACTGAAGCCCAGCAGTGAAGATATTGGCTAGATCCTTTCCTTCAGTTTCCCTAACCACATAACTTTCTAAAATGAAGTAGATTACATTCATTTTAGTAACTTAGTTGTTTCTGGGATTTGAGAAAGGCTTGGTTAGGGCAGACCTGAGAGTTAACACTCCTCCAGAAATGTTTACTTCACTTAGTGCCCACTGCAGACCCAATACGGGCAGAAACCCCACTCGCTCATTATTTAGCCTTTATTAATGACCTTTTAGTTTGCCATGTGGATCTACAGAACCCTGAGACCATGACAACAGGTCTTTTCTGCTAATAAAATCTGTGTTTTTTAATAATTTCATTACTTTTATTTTTAAAAAAATCTTGTGGGAGGGACTGAGTTCAGCCCTGGGTAACCCCAAAATACCTTATGTCTGTTGATTTTCATGTTTTCACCTCTCTCTCACCACTCTCACCACAGTTAGTTCAGCTATAATTTAATGCTGTGGACTCTTAAAACTGCTGCATTTACAAGCACCCAAGAAAGCCCCCACTGCCCATGGCTGGAGCCTGTCTTCAAGGCATTTTGTTCGTGGTGTTTTTGCATGATAGGTTGAGGGTCACAGCTGCTGACTCCTCTCTCCCTGCATTTCAATGGTGTCAGTCCCACCTTGGCCATCCCAGCACAAACACTTACTCTAAGAGTACAAATGCAAGGAAAAATAAGTTGTTAAAATATTGACCCTGCAGTATGGAGTGAAGCAGAGTCTCCTGAGAAATCTTCCTCTGCTGCATTTTATTAGACAAAAATAACTTGTAGAGGCCAGCGAGTCGAATATTTGCCCAGGACCCAGATTTGATTTTTATTGTACTCATGCCTCTTTCCTGTGAAAAAAGGAGGATTAGAACACTTTTCCAGGTGGATAGGGGAGTCTGAACAGTGCCCAATATCCAGGTGAGGCAGCTGACAACTGAGAATGATGCTGGGGCTGGTGGGGAGAAGGATCAGGAGCAAAGAAAATCAGACAGGTTTTCTGCATCACTCAGTGACACACCTGCATGAAGACACCCAAAGGAGTGACATTCTCCAGGACATTTTATACATCTTATCTTTATGCCAACAGAACTGAAACAGAGCCGAACAGACATTTGCCCCCACTCCCTGTAAATTTTCATGACTCAGCTAGGTCTTTGTTTTGCTTTGGGATCACCATTTTTCACAATAACCTGATCATTGCTCCAAGAGGTGCCTCAGAGCTGAAGGACTGTCAAAGCTGAGGAACAGAGGTAGGTAAGGAGCACACCAGCCCAAGAATTAAACCAGTAGTCCCTGACAAAACTAAATCATTACTTAATACTTTTCTAGTGCATTTTTTTCAGTGTAGAGTCCAAAAATTAAATCAAAGTTATCTAGAGACTAAAGTATATGTACAGGTCTCTCTAGATTCTCCTCAAGCCCCCAGAGATAACACCTGGGATTCTGAGAGTTCAACAGCAAACACCCACAGAAAGGCACCAGCCCATTTTAGTTCATTTCTTGCTCTTCCAGGGAAATACCCACTTTAAGTCTCTTTGCTTCTTACCTCTCAGGCAGACTTATCTGCATCTTTGGAAGGTTACTTTGGGGAAATTGTTTAATACTGTGCTGTATTTGGGATGTTCAGGATTTTGCAGTGAGGGCTGGCCCGCTCCTTTATTAAATAAGGAGTCATCAGTGAGTTTTCAAACTACTCAAGCATCAACACAACCTGAAGTGATCCTTTCTCACACATCAGTGGCCAAACCCAGCCCAGAGCTGCAGTTGCCAAGGTGGAAAGCATGGCAGCTACCTACTTCTTGGTCGTCAGCTAAAATAACAGATTACAAGGCAAGTGCCAGGCATGATTTATGCCACTAACATTCAAAATGAACGACTGCTTTTGGGTCACTAAAGCCCCTCTTTTTCTCTATCGAAATGACTTATTTCTTAGGTTATTACCAAGCCTTTTTAGCCTTCATGCAAAAATTTTAAGGGGAATTTTTGTTTAGGTGACAGATAGATGGAATATCCCTGGGAAAACTGGGAAGCCCATGCTTTTACAAAATTGCCACATGGGTTTCCACAGGCCAGCACTGCTTGAGACTGTGTGAGCAGTGTCTGGGGAAGCTGAGATGCTGCAAAGGAGCCGCTTTTCTCCTGGATGTGTAGTGTTTCCAAGAAAAGAATGTTCCGTTCTCCACACCTCTAAAAACAACACTATTTCTGTCACCTCCAGGTTTGTTTTGCTACGTCTGATATTTTTAAATTGTTTATTAAAAACACTGCTGATTTAATTGGGTGTTTGTAATAGCATGAGATGTGTGCTGCTGGCTCGAACCAGGAGCCAGAAGGCTTCCCCCATCCCACTGACCTTGCCAGGCCCCTGTGGCTCACAGAAAACCCCTTTCCAGTCACCCAGTACTAAACCTCCTTCATGTGATTCCATGACCACCCCCAGCTGGGGAGAAACTGCTGTGAGAAGGTGTCTCAGAGTCTGAAATCATGAACAAATTCCACCATAATTATCAAATTTTTTCTTCAAATCCTATTGCAGCCACAATATAGAAAGTGTTTATATAAAAGTCTTCTCTCCTCACTGCATTTACCAGAATCATGATGCTGCAGTACCGTTGCACTGGAAACTGTTATAAGGAAAACTCATTAAATTTCATTGCAGAAATCATCAAATATGAAATGTATAGAGCAAAATAATTTCAAGGAAAGATCTAAAAGAACCCATTTCAGGAAAATGAAAATGCAGCTGTTTCCATCTGGAAACTGAAGAGAAGACTGTGCTTATGCAGTTACAAAGCTAAAACAAATACTAATAAAATATGGAAATCATCTTTGTAATAGTTAAATAAAGTCATTGCTAATTGACTACTTACACAAAATACACTAAACAAAAACAATCTTAAGAATACAGACATAAATACACAAAAGGCGTATTCTAAATTAAGTCAACTCTTTGCTCAATGCAATTCTTATAAAAATTATACTTTTCCAGAAAGCTACCTAATTCCCAGCATTTCATTTTTCTGTGCACCAGGCTACAGAGCAAGAATGAACGAACGATTGTTTACACAGTTTAATTAATGCTCCATATCTCACATCCACAGATAAATGTTTGGGACTCGTGGTATCCAGCAATGTGAACAAGCTGCCAGGTCTCTCTGTCTCTCTTCCTGTCATCCTGCACGGTCCAAAGTCACTTCTGCAGGGGAACTGGTGATGTTCCCATGCACCCCATGCTTTCCCCAGAACCAAAAGCAAATAACCTGCCTGGAAGCCTGTGTCACCTGTCTCTCTGCTGCTGCCCTTCCACACAGAGAAGATGGGCGACTGCCTTACCCCGGAGATGGCAGGATTTGTGACTGAGCCCATCGCCCACTCACAGCAAAGGGACAGGAGTGACAGGGAATGCACACGCCAGGTGCCACAGAAAACAACACAGGAGGCCAGTGGGAGAAATATGAGATAGAAAAAAGGATGGAAGACAAAAAACTGAGGAAAGGAAAGTGAAACTAAGAAAAGTACTTACTCCTCTTGAGGAGGAGGCACTGGCCCCTGGAAAAGTCCTTATTAGACAAAGCCTTCCTTCTGTTTCCAAAGTCCTCAAGCAGAAATGTGGACAAGAAAATTTTTCCTCCTGCTCTTGAAAAAACAAATTGGGATGTAGCCTATAAGAAAAGCTACTGAAGGAAAATCAGCGAGGGCACAAGAAAAATGGGTTTGAGCTGGCCACAAATTCGTTTAAGGTGGCAGCGAGAAGCTGGTGGCTCTGGGGTGGGAAAGGATAGGAGCTTAATTAAGTTTGGAAAGTAGTTTGATGCATTCATTAAAGGGATTAGAGAGTGTGATCACCTCCAAAGACAGGCAACTTGTTTCAGCGGTACCCGAGACCCCCAGCCCTGTTCCCAAATCCCACCGTACTTTCTTTGGTTCACTTTTGCCAGCCTCTCGTGCTTTCATGGACCCACACTTTCAGCATCGTGTTTCAAGGATAAAAGTCCAAAGCACAAAAAAAATTGGATGCTATTAATGCAGCGCCACACAATTTTATACTCTTACATGGATAAGACCAACGCTTTCACTTAGAAACACAGGGCCTACCAAGGGCTGCAAGAGTACATACAGATCCATCCCAAAATAATGCTTTCTGTATATTTCAGGAATGAGCCTTAACTAAACTTAGGATAAGGAATTTGTCTTCATGTGATGAGCCTGACCTCATCTTCTACAAAGGGAGAGGTTGTGGGAAAGCAGACACTCCTCTCATCTGCGAGGTCCAAATCACCAGTATATTTCATATATTTAAAGTACTGATCTGGAACCCATTGCCGTAGTGTCTGGGTGCCTCATAGTCTGCCTAAAAATAAACAAATATCAGTTACCCAAGTGGGTGACTCATAATCATACATGAGCCCCTTCCAGTGGGAGCAGATTGGCTGGTTAATTAACTTGAAATCTGACTAACAGATGATCCTAATACTATCCTCAAACTACCATCAAACCACTTTACTTAGTATGTGTAAAAGGGTCAAAGTGCACAAAGCTAGTAAACTAATTGCCTCTTTCCTCGTACATCATGTACTAGGAAAAATTCCCTGTTCTCATCCCAGAATTCATCCTTATTGACAAAAAATGCTCATAGAGCTCTTTCTGTCCCACATTCAAAATATGGGCGGAAGGGCAGGTTTTCATCATGGTACCAGCGGAAACCTTTCACCAAGGCATGAACCCAGCAAAAAATTCAGTTCACTCTTGAAATATTCACTGCGATGCTCATACACTGTGTTGTTGATGCTTCTGATAACTTAACCTCACCTTCCATCCCCTCCACACTCCTAAAAAAACATAGTCTATTGAGAGAATCTTTCTGAATCTTGAGCTCATGGGAAATATTTTTTTTTAAATAACACAAGTATTTTAAAATGAAAATATTTTTGAATGAGCAGAGCCCATTGGGATTCGATAAGTGGTTAATTTCCTTGAGTTTAGCTTTCTGTTTTTAAAAACTCCTGTCTTCCTATAGGTATACGCACACACAAGAATAGATATAGATAGATATAGATA
>VXBU01017415.1:375870-392544 GCA_013400315.1 Bombycilla garrulus | reverse complement strand
TCCTGTCCCCGTGTCCCCGCTCCCCTCGTGGGTCTTGTCTCTGTGTCCCCTGTCCCCGCTCACCTCGTGGGGCACGCCGGGCGCCGCGGGCAGTGTTCCATGCTCAGCGGGCAGGCTGTCGTTGGGAGAGCTGCAGCCGGACACCGGGGTGCTGCTGCTGCTGGGGGACGAGTCTGGGGGGACAGAGGGCACGGGGTGAGCCCACAGCCCACAGCCCACAGCCCACAGCCCCCCACACCGCTGCTCCCCACACCACAGCCCCCCACACCACTGCCCCCCACACCGCTGCCCCCCACTCTCCTGGGGCCGAATCCCCCATGAACCGCGGCGTGGGAGGCACCCACATGGTGGGAACACTGAGCAGCCACCCCCATCCCAGGCCTGGGGCACCCCCAGCCCTGCAGGGTCCCTCCTGGGGCACCCCCAGCCCTGTGGGGTCCCTCTTGCAGCACCCCCAGCCCTGCAGATCCATCCTGGACCCCAAAAGCAGCAGGAGCAGCTGCAAACACCTCCCAGCTCACCCATCCCACACCAGCAGGAGGACACACCAGCGATGCTGATGCCTTAAGTTCTAGCTTTTATATTTATATTTTTATATCTAGCTTTGCTATTTTTCAGATTCTGTGCTGGTTTAGTGTGTGGTTTTGGGTTTTGTATTCAGGGTTGCTGAGCTCTCTGCACAGAGCAGGGAGACAAAACAATTCCTTTCCAGATTGGGACAAATTTGAGGCCCAGGAGTGGAAACAGCAGTGAAGGAAGAGAGGGAACAGGAGGATGGAGCTTCATCACCTGGAGCTGGAATTGGACAATTAACTGCAGTGTGCTAATGAACCAAAACCCAAGCCTGCCAAGGGGACACTGGCACCAACCCTGTCCCCAAGCTGAGGTGACACAGCCCCAGCCCGGCCCCGAGGTGTCCCCACGCCCGTCCAGGCCCAGCTCTCACCGATGGCATCGGGCGGGCGCCTCTTCAGCGAGGGGGGCGCGCTCTCCTTGCGGGTCAGGGGGTTCTTGCGCCGGTCCAGGCACTTCCTGGGCTTGCAGCGCACCTTCAGGTTGGGCTCGGACACTGCCGGACACAGCGGGGTCAGTCCTGGCCTCGGGGACAGCCCCGAGCTCCACGCAGGGACCAGGGACAGGGGGACAGTCTCGAGGCTGTCAGGGACACGGGGACATTCCGGGGACATTCCCAAGGCTTTGAGGGACATGGGGACATTCCCAAGGCTTTGAGGGACACGGGGACATTCTGGGGACATTCCCAAGGCTGTCAGGGACACAGGGACATTCCGGGGACATTCCCAAAGCTTTGAGGGACATGGGGACATTCCGGGGACACTCCCAAGGCTGTCAGGGACACGGGGACATTCCAGGGACGCTCCCGAGGCCTCACCTGTTTTCCGCAGCGGGAAATGCTCGGGGGTGTCGAGGGAAGCGCTGGGCACGGGGGACAGAAAGGTGCTGAGCATGGCGGGGGAGGGACCCTCGGGCTCCAGGGGCTCCAGGGACCTGCGGGAGAAAAAACAGCCCCTTCCCAGCTGCTCCCGTGCAGGCTCGGGGCACCTGGGGGCACTGGTGATGGGTGTGACCGGTGCCAGGTGTTACCGGTGCCAGGTGTGACCGGTGCCAGGTGAGACCCGTGCCAGGTGAGACCCGTGCCAGGTGTGATCGGTGTCAGGTGAGACCCGTGCCAAGTGGGACCCGTGCCCGGTGGGACCCGTGCCAGGTGAGACCCGTGCCAGGTGTGCCCCTTACCTGTAGGGCAGGGCTGCAGCCGGGGGGTTGCTGGTCCTCTCCAGAGCCGCCTGTTGCTTCTTCAGGATGACCTCGGCCAACTTCTGCTTCACCACTGTGCTGGCCACAGCACCTGCACGGTGACCCCACAGTGACCCCAGTGACCCCACGGGCTCAGAGCCGCTCTCGAGGGTCCCCAAGGGCTGCAGGAGGGTCACCATGATGGCTGCAGACCCCCGAGAGGCACTCGGGGTCTGTCCCCACCCGCTCCCAATCCGTCTGTCCCTGCAGGAACAGCGGAGACACTGCACGGATCTGTGCCAGCACTCGGCACCTCCGAGCACAAGATAATTAACTAACTAATAATTAATTAGGTGCCATGCGGAGCACCGCACATCCCAAAATTGGGAGCGAGGTCCCGGCAGCTCCTGCAGCGCCGGCACCAGAGGGCGCCGGGAGACCGCGGCTGGGCGGGGGCTGCAAACCCAATCTGGGGGCTACAAACCAAATCTGGGGCCTAAAAACCCAATCTGGGGCCTAAAAACCCAANCACCTGCGGGACAGGGATGTGGGCGTGGGACAGGGACATGGGCATGGGACAGGGACGTGGGCATGGGACAGGGATGTGAACATGGGACAGGGACATGGGCACAGGACAGGGATGTGGGTGCNTGGGGGCTACAAACCCAGTCTGGAGGTTGTACCAAGGTCTGTCACCTGAACGAGGTCCATAACCCAGCCTGGAGGCCCCAGCCCCTCTCTTGGATGCTCTCCCACCCCTTTCCCCCATGGGAAGGCAGAGCTTGGTCAGGGCAGGGGCAGAGCCCCCGATCTCCTCCCAAACCCCTCCGGTCCCCCCCGGGCCCTGGGAGCTCTTACTCCTCTTGCTCTTGTCCTTGTTGAGGATCTGCCGCAGCTCCTGCTCCTGCTGGCCCGGCTCAGCCTCGCGCTGCGGGGACTCCATGGCCACCTGCAGGACAGGGATGTGGGCACGGGACAGGGACGTGGACATGGGACAGGGACGTGGACATGGGACAGGGACGTGGGCACAGGACAGGGACGTGGGTGCAGGACAGGGACATGGGCATGGGACAGGGACAGGGACGTGGGCACATGGGCACAGGACAGGGACGTGGGCTCCAGACCCCAGCCCCACCCGAGCCCTCGGAGCCCTCCCCAGGCAGCGGGACACGGTGACACAGCACAGCTGGGACACGGTGACACAGCACAGCTGGGACACGGTGACACAGCACATCGGGGACACGGTGACACAGCACATTGGGGACACGGTGACACAGCACATTGGGGACAGTCCCCTGTGTCACTCTGCCTGACGGGAACGTGTGGAGTTGTTCCATCACAACAAACCCGACACATTTTGGTCTCCAGGGACGCTTTGCTGCTGCTGCTCACACAGAGCTCAAAGCCCGGGTGGACACCCNGGGACATGGGCATGGGACAGGGACAGGGACGTGGGCACATGGGCACAGGACAGGGACGTGGGCTCCAGACCCCAGCCCCACCCGAGCCCTCGGAGCCCTCCCCCGGCAGCGGGACACGGGGACACAGCACAGCTGGGACACGGTGACACAGCACATCGGGGACACGGTGACACAGCACATTGGGGACACGGTGACACAGCACATTGGGGACAGTCCCCTGTGTCACTCTGCCTGACGGGAACGTGTGGAGTTGTTCCATCACNCCCCGACGTATTTTGGTCTCCAGGGACGCTTTGCTGCTGCTGCTCACACAGAGCTCAA
This sequence comes from Bombycilla garrulus, assembly GCA_013400315.1. Classification (NCBI taxonomy): domain Eukaryota; kingdom Metazoa; phylum Chordata; class Aves; order Passeriformes; family Bombycillidae; genus Bombycilla; species Bombycilla garrulus. The sequence goes on along the minus strand of VXBU01017415.1, from coordinate 389,050 downwards.
AGCCCGGGTGGACTCCCCGGGAGCTCCATCTGGGGACACCGAGCCCAGCCAGACACCCCAGGAGGCTCCAGCTGGGGACACCGAACTTATCTGGACACCCTGAGAAGCTCTATCTGGGGACACCGAGCCCAGCCAGACACTCCGGGAGCTCCAGCTGGGGACACTGAGTCTGGCCGGACACCCCGGGAGCTCCTGCTGGGGACACCGAGCTCATCTGGACACCCTGGGAAGCTCCAGCTGGGGACACTGAGCCCGGCCGGACACCCTTGGAAGCTCCAGCCCCCCCNCAGCCAGACACCCTTGGAAGCTCCATCTGGGGACACTGAGCCCGGCAGGACACCCTGAGAAGCTCCAGCCCTCCTGTGGCCTTGGCAGGACGAGGATTTGGCCTGGAATTCAGACACAACCCCCCCATCCTGCCTCCCTCCTTGCGTCACAGAGCTCCCCGGGCTGGCTGGAAACCCCTCCAGATGTTCCAGCTCAGGGAAAAGCAGGAATTCACCTGGGATTGTTATTTTGCCATTGGGATTTCCAGCCTTTGCCTCTGAATCCCTGCCCAGAGAGAGGAATCCAAAGCCAGCCCTGATTCTGGCACGGCTTTGGGAGCAAAATTCACCTTCCAAAGCGCCCAATCCTGCCCCAAACCAGGCCAGGATTGGGGTGGGGGTCCCCCTTACCCTGACGTGCTGGTGGGCGAGCTGCTCCACTTGCTGCTGGTGCAGGCTGGCCAGGAAGAGCTGGGGCTGCAGCTGCTGCTGCTTCAGGGCCAGCAGCGCCGTGTCCTGGGGCTTGACCACGCGCTGCCCGATGCGCAGGTCCATGGGGACGGCCTGGGGCACCCGCGGGGAGGTGCACGGGGTCACAGCAGCTGCGGGGACACAAAGGGACACGGCTCGGTCACGGGGCTGCCACCGGGGAGGGTCTGGTACAACGGCCCTGCCACCAAGAGGGGTTTGCCAGGAACATCCTCCACCTGCAGAGCCTCCCCCAGAACATCCTCCACCTGCAGAGCCTCCCACAGAACATCCTCCACCTGCAGAGCCTCCCACAGAACATCCTCCACCTGCAGAGCCTCCCCCATCAGCTGGGAAGAAGGATTCCCGAAAATCCCACTGCCCTGGAGAGGATCCGGGGTGCTGCCGGCGCCTCTCCCTGACACCGCGGTGGAGGAGAAGGGCTCTGGAGTGAAAATGTTCCCTGTACAGCCTCCCTGAGGGGCGAAACCCCAGCGCCCTGGGGACACCAAAACAGCCCCAGTTACACACCTGAGATTGGCCATTACACCCCCAAAACTGTGCCCATTACACCCCAAAACTGTGCCCGTTACACCCNGCTGCTGGTGCAGGCTGGCCAGGAAGAGCTGGTGCTGCAGCTGCTGCTGCTTCAGGGCCAGCAGCGCCGTGTCCTGGGGCTTGACCACGCGCTGCCCGATGCGCAGGTCCATGGGGACGGCCTGGGGCACCCGCGGGGAGGTGCACGGGGTCACAGCAGCTGCGGGGACACAAAGGGACACGGCTCGGTCACGGGGCTGCCACCGGGGAGGCTCTGGTACAACGGCCCTGCCACCGAGAGGGGTTTGCCAGGAACATCCTCCACCTGCAGAGCCTCCCCCAGAACATCCTCCACCTGCAGAGCCTCCCACAGAACATCCTCCACCTGCAGAGCCTCCCACAGAACATCCTCCACCTGCAGAGCCTCCCCCATCAGCTGGGAAGAAGGATTCCCGAAAATCCCACTGCCCTGGAGAGGATCCGGGGTGCTGCCGGCGCCTCTCCCTGACACCGCGGTGGAGGAGAAGGGCTCTGGAGTGAAAATGTTCCCTGTACAGCCTCCCTGAGGGGCGAAACCCCAGCGCCCTGGGGACACCAAAACAGCCCCAGTTACACACCTGAGATTGGCCATTACACCCCCAAAACTGTGCCCATTACACCCCAAAACTGTGCCCGTTACACCCCCAAAACAGCCCCAGTTACACACCTGAGATTGGCCATTACACCCCCAAAACTGTGCCCATTACACCCCAAAACTGTGCCCGTTACACCCCCAAAACAGCCCCAGTTACACACCTGAAATCATCCATTACACCCCCAAAACCGTGCCAGTTACACCCCCAACAGAGTGCCAGTTACACACTTGTCCCCTCCTGTCCCTGTCCCCTCCCAGCCGATGTCACCGACACCAGGGGCAGCACTGGGGACGCTGCCGGGGGGTGCGTTTGGGATCATCAGTGATCCAGTCCCAAAATGACCCATCCAATCCCGCAATGAATGATCCAATTCCCGATGGATCATCAATGATCCAATCATCCCTGGATCACCGATGATCCAATCCCCCAGTGAATGATCCAATCCCCGATGGATCACCAATGATCCAATCCCCGATGTATCACCAATGATCCAATCCCCGATGATCCAATCCCTGATGGATCACCAATGATCCAATCCCCGATGATCCAATCCCTGATGGATCACCAATGATCCAATCCCCGATGATCCAATCCCCGATGGATCACCAATGATCCAATCCCTGATTGGGGGTAAAAAGGGTGGGAAGGGCTCGGGGCAGCCCAGGAGAAGGAGAGGCTGCTCCAGACACCCCCGGGAGCGAGGGGGAAGCTCCGGCGGGGGCTCTGGGAATCTCTCTCTCTCTGCACATCGTTTGTTTCAGTCTCTACAAAAACAAACTGCGAGGCGGCGGAAGCGGAGCGGGGAGGGCTGGGGGCGCTGGGGGAGAGGGAGGCCGGGCAGCAGCCACGAAAACAACTCCTCAGCGCTCGCCCGGAGCCAGGAAAAGCTGCCGAGCATCCCCAGGGCCAGGAGGCTCCGCAGCCGGGGAGGAAGAGGCTGCACAGACCCTGCTCCTGCGCGGCCCCCAGCTCTGCCCACCCTCGCTGCGGGTTCGGAGCGGGTTTGCAGAGAGGCCGCGGTGACAAAAGCGCCCTGGGAGCGGCGCCTGGCCTGACGTGGCCCGGGGTGACACCGCTGTCCCAGCCCTGCTCCTGGCAAGGCCGAGGCCACCAAGCTCAGGGCGGCTTTCCAGAGCTGGAAACACAAAGCGTCCCACGCCGGGTGCCAGAGCGCCGCGCGATGAGAGCCGGTGGCACTGGGAGAGAGAGCCGGGCTCGGGCAGGAGCTGCTGTCCCCAGGCAGGGACCCTCGGGTGTGGCACCTCCTCAGGGGTGTCCCGGGGACACAGACCCAGAGGGACAGCGTGGGGAGCCCCGCTGTGCCCCTCGCAGGAGCTTTGGGACAAGGGCAAAACCCCCTGGAGGTGACGTCCCCGGGCTGGGGGTGGCAGTGCCGCGCTGCTGTCACTCGGGACATCACCGGTCACGCTGCTCCCAGCCAGCCATCCCGGAAAAGAAAAACAAAATCCAGCACAGAAATCTTTGCTTTGGCATTTCCTGATTGTTTTTAAAGAGGCGAATCACAGAACAGCAGAGCCGGGCTTATGTAAGAGGGAAATAAAGCAAGAGGCAAACAGAGCAGGGCAGGAAGATCATCGGGGAGCAGAGAGAGCTGGAATCCCAGCTCTGCTGATCTGTGCATCCCTGCCTGCAACTCTGTCCTCATCCCTGCCTGCAGCCCTCCCTGCATCCCTGTCCCCATCCCTGCATCCCTGTCCCCATCCCTGCATCCCTGTCCCCATCCCTGCATCCCTGTCCCCATCCCTGCATCCCTGTCCCCATCCCTGCATCCCTGTCCCCATCCCTGCATCCCTGTCCCCATCCCTGCATCCCTGTCCCCATCCCTGCATCCCTGTCCCCATCCCTGCATCCCTGTCCCCATCCCTGCATCCCTGTCCCCATCCCTGCATCCCTGTCCCCATCCCTGCATCCCTGTCCCCATCCCTGCATCCCTGTCCCCATCCCTGCATCCCTGTCCCCATCCCTGCATCCCTGTCCCCATCCCTGCATCCCTGTCCCCATCCCTGCATCCCTGTCCCCATCCCTGCATCCCTGTCCCCATCCCTGCATCCCTGTCCCCATCCCTGCATCCCTGTCCCCATCCCTGCATCCCTGTCCCCATCCCTGCATCCCTGTCCCCATCCCTGCATCCCTGTCCCCATCCCTGCATCCCTGTCCCCATCCCTGCATCCCTGTCCCCATCCCTGCATCCCTGTCCCCATCCCTGCATCCCTGTCCCCATCCCTGCATCCCTGTCCCCATCCCTGCATCCCTGTCCCCATCCCTGCATCCCTGTCCCCATCCCTGCATCCCTGTCCCCATCCCTGCATCCCTGTCCCCATCCCTCCCTGCATCCCTGTCCCCTCNTCTGCTGATCTGTGCATCCCTGCCTGCAACTCTGTCCTCATCCCTGCCTGCAGCCCTCCCTGCATCCCTGTCCCCATCCCTCCCTGCATCCCTGTCCCCTCCCCTGCATCCCTGTCCCCATCCCTGTATCCCTGTCCCCATCCCTGTATCCCTGTCCCCATCTCTGTCCCCTCCCCTGTATCCCTGTCCCCTCCCTGCCCACAGCTCTCTCTGAGCTGCAGCAGCAGTTAAAACCAGCCTGTTTTGTAGTTGTTGGGTTTTTTTTAAATAAACCATCTCTTCTATAAAAGCCTTTCCCATCTTATGCTGATTTGCTGTGAAAGGTTCAGAGTTCAGGCGGGTTGAAGAATGCGGGTGATTAAAAACATTCCTCCCTAATAAAAGGGAAAAGGTTTCTCCGGAGCCTCGTGCAAGGAGCGGGAATGAGCTGGAGGGAGTTCGCTCAAATTAAAAACACTTAAAGAAGAAACCACACCAAAAGGACAATGTTGAAAGCACCCAAAGATCACAAAGGGAGAACTCGAGAAATAGGAAATCCCGGAGCCGGGGTACCTCGTTTAACCCCGCCAGGCCCCGGGGTCTGGCTTTAATCCGGGACCAAACTCAGCTCCCCGGAACAACGAGAGAAAAATCAGCAAATCCACCCAGAATCTGCCCAGCCCCAGCTTTGGGGGGCAGCGGGACCCCCACGTGTCCCTGTGTCCCCTACCTCCATCTGCTCGTGTGTCCCCGAGGGGTTTCCTGGCAGGATCCCACCAAATCCCAGCGCTGGGGGCATTTCCCTCCTTCCTGTCCTTAGCACAGAGCTCTGGGGTGGGAGATTCGGGAATGGGAACTCCAGGGAAAAGAGCTCCCGGGAAAAGAGCTGCAGGGCTGAGAGATTCAGGGCNGGAGCAGAGAGAGCTGGAATCCCAGCTCTGCTGATCTGTGCATCCCTGCCTGCAACTCTGTCCTCATCCCTGCCTGCAGCCCTCCCTGCATCCCTGTCCCCATCCCTCCCTGCATCCCTGTCCCCTCCCCTGCATCCCTGTCCCCATCCCTGTATCCCTGTCCCCATCCCTGTATCCCTGTCCCCATCTCTGTCCCCTCCCCTGTATCCCTGTCCCCTCCCTGCCCACAGCTCTCTCTGAGCTGCAGCAGCAGTTAAAACCAGCCTGNGACAGAGCTCCGGCCACGTCCTGCAGGAGCCATGAGAGAGCAGATGATGCTCAGGGAAGATGTAATGCTTGGAGCAGGCGGGTGCCAAGTTCTGATAACTCTTTCTGGGAGTTCCAGGGGCTTTACGCCTCAGCCAGATGTGGGTGGATCCGTCCCCTCCCCACCAGACACCAAATTCCTGCTCCAAAACGAGATGAGGCTGATGCTGCTCCAAGAAAAGCCCCCCGAGAGTTTTTCCACCAAGGGTAAACCCAAATTTTTCTGCTCTGATTCTTGCAAACTTCCTTCTGCACAAAGTTTCCAGAAAAAAAAAAAAAAATGGAGACAGACGATGATTAAAGTTTGGCAAAGTCACCAGAGCAGCACAAAACCCTTCCCACAACGAAAGGCACGAACCAGGACTGAGCCACACACTCAACCATGCCGTGCACCTGTGAGCACAGCAGTTATTCAGGCATTCCAAGCACAAAAATGGGATTATTCCAAGCACAAAAATGGGATTATTCCTGTTGGATCCTGGAAACGAGCTGCACACCAGGCCTGGGGAGGCAGATCAGGGTGAGATGCTTCCCCTGCTTGCTCTCCCTGGTTATTCGCAGCTCGTGACCTTTGAGTCAGACATTTAACGGCCCTCCCTGGAATTTTCTCCCCACAAATGTTGCACATTTCGTTTTGAAACTCACGGCTCCTGGACCCAAAACTCTCAGGGCTGGCCCAGAGTCCAGGGACAGGGAGGAAACACCTTTAGGCCTGGATGTGCTGCTGGTGTTAACGCTCCCCGCTGCCGCCCCAGCCCCGGTCCTGCTGCTCCCACAGGAGGGGACAGGGTGGGACCCCCTGCCCCAAGGAGAGGCTCAGGGAACTCTTCAGGCCTAAATCAGACACTCCTGGAGCTGAGCCAGCTCTGTGTGTCACGGCAGGTTTTCCACACGCTCTCAAATCCGTGTTTAGATTGGCCCTGGAGTTGTTTTGCCGCCAGGACGGGGGTGGGCCAGAGGATCCCAAGGTAACCCCACATCCACCGAGCCCCAAAGCTTCACTGCGGACACAAACCTCACCTCAGGCTCTGCCCAAACCACACAACAGCTTCCTCCCTGTTCCCTCCCTGGATGCTGAAAACCCTTCAGAGATGTGGAATCCTTGGGAGCGCCCAGCTGCGCCAAACCCCGCAGCAAAAGCTTTTGGGCCTAAATCCGACAGCTCAGGGACACGCAGGTACCAAAGCACAGGAAATTCTGGGCCCAGGCAGGACGGAGCCGCCTCACGGGCCCCACAAAACGCGGTTTGAGCGTGGGCAGCACCAGAGACAAGGGGGGATCTCATCTCCTGCAGCCACAACCGGGCCATGGGAGCGGAGGGACAGCGAGCGACTCCATCCCCACCGCAGCCCTGGCACGGCTGGAAAGCTCTGGAAAGCTCTGGAAAGCTCTGGCAGTCATTTCCTGCACCTTCCCACCCCCACGGGTCATCCCAAGGAGCGGCGCAGCCCCTGCGGGAGAGGCGGGTGGAGGAGGGAGAGGTGTCCCCGGGAAACCTCGCGCTGACCGCGGCTTCCTGAGGAGCACCGGGACAGCCGAGACCGCGGGGCTGTGCTGAACGGGAGCCAAGGCAGCGCCTCGTGCTCGCCAGAGCCTCAAATCACAGAAACTCACAAGGTCTGGGGAAAAATCCTCCTTTTCCAGCAGAGAAACATCCCCCAGAGCGCCCCGATCCCTCCCCTCACCTGCTGGAATTTCACCTGCTCTGTGGGAGCCCCAAACATCACCCGTGCCCAAATCTGCTCCTCCTGATCCTCCCGCAGGGTTCTCCCTGCAGCAAACACCGCTCGGGGAGCTGCTGCTCCTCTGCTCCAGCCCGGCCCGGAGCTCAGATCCCCTCCTGCTCTGCAGATCCTGCCTGAAGCTCGGATCCCCTCCTGCCCTGCAGATCCTGCCTGGAGCTCAGATCCCCTCCTGCCCTGCAGATCCTGCCCGGAGCTCGGATCCCCTCCTGCCCTGCACATCCTGCCTGGAGCTGCTCTGGGGAGAGGCTCTGGCCCCGCTCCCAGGGACGAGGGAGCTGCTCTGGGACCCCGGACCTTGGGGCTGCTGGCACCAGCACCAATTTATTCTTTTAATTCTGCATGCGAGAGCCCAGCTTGAGCCACAACCACCCCGGGAAGGCTCAGCACAGCCTGAAGCGGCTCCGGGCTTGATCTGGAAGTGCCGAGACAAAAAAGCTGCAATCACTCAATATCCACTCCCGGTAATCACTCAATATCCACTGCCGGTAATCGCTCAATACCCACTCCCGGCAATCGCTCAATATCCACTCCCAGCCCGCGGCCGCTCCAGACGAGCTGCCCGTTAATTACACGAGCCGTGGGGAAGGAAATCCCTCTGGCAAACGCTGGGTGAGGTCCAGGGCTGGGTTGGAGGGCGGAAAAGAAAATTTAAGGGAAAAACCCCAGGCCCAGGACAAGCAGAAAGAGCTGGAAGAAGCTCCAGCTCCACGGGCACGGAGGGAAAAAACACAAACTCGATTCCTGCTGAACCCCCACCAGGCAGGACCCAAGCGGGGCTCACCCCAAACCTGCCCCGCGCTGACCCTCGGAGTCTGAGAAGGAGCCGGCGAGGAGCTCGCCAGGGCAGAGCCGGGGCCGGGGGTGAGAGTTATTTCTGTCACAAGGAGGAAGCCGCAGCGTTTTCAGTTTCCTGCACAAATGCGCCCCGGGTGCCTGGCGGGCGCTGCCTCCCCTCCACGGCGCTCGGGAAGAAGCCGCGAGAGCTCAGGGAAGATGGGAGAGGTTCAGATGTCAAATCCTCAGGGCAGAGGAGGATGAAACCCTGGATCCGAGGAGCCGCTCCCTGGGGACAGCGGGTACAGCCACGAGGACAAACCTGGCTTGGTGCTGGCAGGCAGCTGTGGGGACGCGCTGGGAAGAGCCCCCGGTGCAGGAGCTGGGGAATCCCAGCCAGGATGGAATGGACGCTGCAGGAAAGGCAGCAGGAAGGATTTGTGGGGTGCAGAAGTGCCAGGAGCAGCTGCAGGACGGCAGGACGCGGGGACTGAGGGCGCAGTCGGGTGTGTGAGTGCTCCACAGCACGGAACAACGCTGCCCTGGGGGTTAACCCAGAAAAAGGAGCTGCTGCTGCTGCTGCTGAGCCGCTCAGAAATGGAGGAAAAGGAAAAAGAATCAGCAGAGAAAAAGAATCAGCTGAGCCCAGCGCAGCAGCAATAACTTGGACACCCAGGACTCAGCCGGGGATGGAGCCCTCAGAACCCCTCAGGATCAGAGCTGGGGTCAGCTCAGAGGAACCCCGCACACATCCGGGCCTCACAGCTCACCTGGCACCCAAAAACCAGACCTGGCACCCAGAAACCAGACCTGGCACCAAAAAACCGGACCTGGCACCCAAAAACCAGACTTGGCACCCAAAAACTGGACCTGGCACCCAAAAACCAGACCTGGCACCCAAAACCCGGACCTGGCACCCAAAAACCAGACCTGGCACCCAAAAACTGGACCTGGCACCCAAAAACCAGGCACACGCCCGGAGCAGCTCCAGACCCAGAAGCTCCAGGTGCCCCTCACACAAACCATCCATTCCAGCCCCCCGTGCCCGCAGGAACCCTCCCCACCCGTCGGGGACACTCACCCACGGATGGCATCGTGTCCCTGCGGCTCCCCGCGGTGCCCGTGCCCACCGTGCTCTCGGATCCCGGGCGCGGCCGCCGCCACACCCCTGCAGTTCTCACGGGCAGAGCCGAGCCTTGGCAAAGCCCTCCTGGCAGCCGGCCTCGTCAGGCTCATTAAGTGCAATTAGGGCAGAGCAGGCATCCCCTCCCCCCGCCCCTCTGGGGGATATTTTGCTTTTAGACAAAATAAACAGGGAGGTTTTGCGTGGGCTCGGGCAGGTGCTGGCACCGGGCAGCAGCAGGTGGAAACGCCGAGGTCTCCCGGGGGAAGCCGCGGTGAAATCAGCGTCCAGCCACAGATCCAGCCCTGCTCCTGCTCCCAGCTCAACCCTCCTCCTGCTCCCAGCTCCAGCCCCTGGCCTGGAGAGGAGCACCGGGGCCTCTCCCCTTTGAAAACAGGAACGTGGAGCGGGAGAAACTGTAAGGAAACTGCGAGGAAAAGCTTCCACCCCAACCCAAAGTGGGATTTTATGGCAGCAGCTCCTCCAGCGTCACTTCCCAGCTGGTGACAGAGCTGCTGCTCCCCACGGGCACAGTCCCAAAGCTGGGAGGAGGGAGAGCAGAGCGGAGCTGCCCCATGCCCTCCTCCCACTCCATCCCTCCTCCCGGGGACCCCGGGCAGGGCCAAACCCCAGCCAGAGATGCTGGGGAGCTCTGGGAGGTTTACAGCACGCAGGGCAGACGTCACCCCAAACCCCACGGGGACGCAGCTCATCCCCCATTTTCCCTGCACACAGAACGGCCGCCAAGGCGTTTCTCCATCGCCCTGGCACTGCGGGACACTCCTGTCAGCAGCGAAATCCGGGAGCTCCCGACATTCCTGGCAGGTTCCAGGGGCTGGCCTCGACCCCGGGATTTGTCAGAAAGCTCCGGAGCGGGGCCGGGAGGGATTCCCAGGGACCACGCGGGGCCGATGCTGCTCGAGGAGGATGAAACAGCCCCACACCGTCCCCATCCCCTCTGCGACACAGGAAAAAGCCAAAAGGGATCCTGAAAGCTTTCTGCTCTTTCTGCTCCCCGTGGAGAAATCAGCTGGAGCTGTCCCAGCACGGTTGGGGCTGTCCCAGGATGCTCAGCAGGATCCAGGGCACCGAGAGATGGCATTTCCCAGTCTGGAAGCACCAACACTCCCAGTTAAACTGGGAAGGCTCTGCCCTCACACAAACCCCTGAGATGTGCCACGGCCACCTCGGAGCCACAGGAGAGGCGCGGCCGTGCCCCGACCCAGAGCTCTGCTGCAGATATTTGGGGTTTACTGCTGCTAAAGGGATTTAGCCAGAACAAATTAAGATCATTTCCCGTCTTAATTAGTTCTACTTTCACTTCCTGGCACGTGGGAGCTCGGCAGTGAGGAGCCTCAACCCTGCCCGGCCGCAGCAGCAGGAGGGACTTTGCAGCGTTCCTTCATCACCATCCGAGCCCTGTCCGCACCAAAAACACCCCAAAAAAACCAGAACCCCTTTCTGTGGCCGCGTTTCTCCACCACGAAGCACGAGGAGCCCTTCCCCTTCCCTCCTCCCTCCGAGCATCGCGCCCGTTGCACAACAAATCCCCTCCTGTCCCCCGCCCCGCTCCCTCTGAGGCAGAGAGGAAGAAGGCTGGAGACATCCTGACATCCTTCCTGAGCGCGGACAATGCCGTGGAAACTGCTCGGGGCAGCGGGAGCGGCCGCGCAGCCCGCGGGGTCCCGGCTTTCCGCCCATTGTCCGCCTGCGCCCGCACTCTGGTGTCGGATACGCGAGACACAGAATATTGCGGATTTAATCAGCAATTAATCGGCTGCTCTGATGACTAAGGTGCCTTGGCAAAAGCAAACCGAGCTTTGAGGATTGGAAGTTGAATAGATCAAGAGTATTGATCTAGGAGAAGATTGAACCAGGAAAAGAAGAGGGAATTAAACCTCTGTAAGCAAGAGGTGTTTATAAAATGTGTAAGTTTTTCTGAGGGGTGTTTAACCTAATCATGATAGTAAAGGATTATTAACTCTACAATAGTATATAAGCATTTGGAAACCTCAGTAAAAATGAATTCTGATCACCAGATCAATCTTCCCATCTCTCTAAATCGCTGATACCCACACACAGAGCCAGAACCCCCAAAGGAGTGGCCCCAAACCCCACGCAGGGCCCAAGCTCCACTTTCACCCCACACAAGGTTCCAGGTTCAACTCAAAATCCGCCGGCTGCCGTGGACACACTCGACTCCACAACCCCACAGAATCCACCACAAAAGGCTGGCAGGGTTTTCCACTGCACAGAAAAACCCAGGACACTCCAAAAGTGAAACAAAGCCCCCAGGGAGGGGGATCTGCCCTAAATCCCTTTTTTCTCCTCCAGACAGGAGGTGCAGAGCTCAGCTGCTCCAGCTCTGGAAAACCCTGCAAGGACCCACGCAGGCCTGGCCTGCCCAGGACACTGAGCAGGGTGGGGTGGCAGGAGCAGAACCCCTCAAAGTCACAAATCTGCCCCCAGATCTGGGGTTCCACTCAAACGGGTGCCGGTTTTGGTGTTCACCTCCCAGTTCTGAGGGTTTTGGGAAGGCAAGTTATCGCTTGCAGACCTTCTACACAACTGAGGAGGTGACAGAAGCTGTTTTTCTTTAAAAACACCCCAAAACCAGACATGATTTAAAGGTCTGAGGCACTTTTACAGCTGGAATTTCAGGAGTGGCAATGGGAGGAGGAGGGGGATGGACGATGCCACTCGTCCCTGCTCTGCCACCACCCCCGGAGCCCCCGGGAGCAGGGGGACCATCCCAGCACAGCCTGGCCCCTCTTCACCGGCCCTAAAGCGGGGCCAGGCCCTCTCTGAGCTGCTGCTGGCTCCCTGGGCTGGGGCTGCGCCGCTCCCTGAACATTCTCAAGTGCATTTCTGCCCTAAAAATAGAAACCATCACTATTATTGTCCTGCAAGCAAAATATAGAAAGATCACATCCTCCCCGCCGAAAAACAGCAGGGACCTCTTGGAGCACAGGCACAGGGCAGAGCTCTATTTCGGGAGCGGGGAACTTGGGAAGTTAGGACAGAATCCTGAAATTCGCGATGCTGACGCACGGCAGCACGAAACATCCATGGAAAACTCGCCTTCCCCGGGGTTTTGCTCAGGCTTTCGGGCTCCGGGAGGGCGCTCAGGCTTGCACGGCGAGGAACGCGCTGCCGTCGCGGATGGGAACGGCCCCGATCCAGCCTGGGAGTGCTCCTGTCACCACCTTCCTCCCCTCAATGCTTCCCAGCTCCTGAGGAAGCGCCGCGGACGGAAAACCCCATCCCTGCTCTGCTTCCCAAAGCTCCCAGCCCTTGGCACCTTCCCGTTCCCAAAGCAGCTCGTGGGGTTCCCCGAAAGGGGAGAGCCAGGGCTGACTGAGAGCAGGAGAGGCCCTGAGCCCCCTCCCCTGCTCCTGAGCCCCCTCCCCTGCTCCAGTTCCCCTTTCCCTGCTCCAGTTCCCCCTCCCCTGCTCCTGACCCCTTTCCCTGCTCCCGACCCCTTTCCCTGCTCCAGTTCCCCTTCCCCTGCTCCCATCTCCTCCCCTGCTCCCATCCCTTCCCCTGCTCCCATCCCTTCCCCTGCTGGCTCGGGAGGGAGGGGAGCCTCAGCCTGAACCTCTTTTTTTGGAAAGAGAAGATTCCAACGCAGGCCCGGCCTTTCCGTGAGTGTTTGTGCTCGAGCACAGGGCCGCTCCCACCCAGCTGGGACCCGGCTCCGGATCCAACCTTGTTCCTCACAAAATCCCCCAGAGGGGCGAGGAATGCGGCGGGGTCACATCCAGCTGCGGGCGGGGATCCTGGCTGCTGCGGAGGACGGGGAATCCGCGAGGGGCAAGGGGACGTCTGTCCCTGGGGACGGCTCTGACGTGGGACCCTGGATCCCAAACCCCAGAACCGCCCCACAGCATCCCAGGGACCATTCCTCTCCCCTTCCAAATCAAACCTGCCTTTTCCAAGCCAGGGCAGGAGCAGCCTGGGAGGAGCTGGGCTGGGGAGGTCACTCCAGCATCCCAAACATCTCCCCCTGTCCCCGCCGATCCCCCCCGGACGGGAGGCAGGGAGTGCACAGAGCAAAACTCACTCCCCC
>VXBU01017415.1:362153-375847 GCA_013400315.1 Bombycilla garrulus | reverse complement strand
TGTGCTCGAGCACAGGGCCGCTCCCACCCAGCTGGGACCCGGCTCCGGATCCAACCTTGTTCCTCACAAAATCCCCCAGAGGGGCGAGGAATGCGGCGGGGTCACATCCAGCTGCGGGCGGGGATCCTGGCTGCTGCGGAGGACGGGGAATCCGCGAGGGGCAAGGGGACGTCTGTCCCTGGGGACGGCTCTGACGTGGGACCCTGGATCCCAAACCCCAGAACCGCCCCACAGCATCCCAGGGACCGCTCCCCTCCCAAACCCCAAACCCCAGAACTGCCCCACAGCATCCCAGGGACGGCTCCCCTCCCAAACCAAGCCAGTTCCAAACCCCAGAACCGCCTCACAGCATCCATGGGACCGCTCCCCTTCCAAACCCCAGAACCACCCCACAGCATCCCAGGGACCGCTCCTCTCCCAAACCACAAAGCCGCCCCACAGCATCCCAGGGACCATTCCTCTCCCCTTCCAAATCAAACCTGCCTTTTCCAAGCCAGGGCAGGAGCAGCCTGGGAGGAGCTGGGCTGGGGAGGTCACTCCAGCATCCCAAACATCTCCCCCTGTCCCCGCCGATCCCCCCAGGACGGGAGGCAGGGATTGCACAGAGCAAAACTCACTGCCCCCCCCTCCCCTCCAACCCCAAAACAAAACCCACACCCAGGACCAGAAGGGAAGAACACGACAGTGACTCCACAACAATTCCAGGCGGTCCCGCTCCCGGGAGGAGGCTGCTCTGCCCTCATCCCCCTCCAGCAGAGCCCCTCCGAGATCCCGGGCCAGGTGCCCCGGGCCAGCCCCCGGGGCCGTTCCCTCATTTCATTCCGTGCACATCCCAGCTGGCATTTCAGCCCCCGGCCGCTGCCAGATTTCTCTGTGCTGAGCCAATGCACTTGGAAATACATGACGACTTCAGCAGATTAATTGGAAACACAGCCTGGGTGTTGCAATCCCAGGAATGACTCCAATTTCAGGAACAAATGTTTTCATAGAATCACAGAATCATAGAATATTCTGAGTGGGACGGGACCCGCAAGGATCATCCAGTCCAAGCCCTGGCCCTGCACAGACACCCCAAAAATCCCACCCTGTCCAAACGCCCCTTGGGAATTTGGCAGAACTTCACCAGTCTGATGAACATTTTCAGCTCAACTGGGACAGACTCCACTCACACCTGGGATTATTCTTTTAATGTGGTGTGTTCCAATTAAAAACCTTCTCAAGAAGATTTGAGACACACCACGGAAGAAGAGGCAAGAAGAATAATTTTAGTTTGCTCTGTAAATCTCCTCTTAAAACCTCACTGGTTTTGAGCATCCCAGAGCTCGTCTCAGCCCCTCCACAAAACCAGACCCAAACTCTTCCCCCAGGATCCTGAAATCCCAGCAGGGCTGGGAGAGGGACGGTGGTGGAGGAGGGTTCCCTGGATGGAAACCATTCCTGTGCTTCCTTTTTTCCGACACTCCGCATCAAATTCATTTATAGGAATTCAAATTACCTCTCCCCTTGCAGGGGTTTCAGCATCAGTCTCTGCTCATCCCTGTTTGCTGCCACCCTCTGCAGCCCCTGCAACTTTTCAGAGGCGGAACCTGGTGAGACTGGAGGGCTTTTCCAACCTTAACAATTCCGTGATTCCCCTCTTGATGCCAGAACTGAAAATCTTTGACCGACTTTTGTGGTCAACAGCTGTGCAGCAGCTTCCCCACTCAGGGTGATAAGGGAAGGAGAAAATCTGGTCTATCCACTCAGAGCCTGGCAGGGAGCTCTGCGTTGGCACCCCCCTGCCAGGGCTCCTGCACCCCAACAAAATCCGTGTGGGACGTGGAGGGACCCGCGGCTGCGGCAGGGAAAACGGGGAAGCGGGGGCACCCGAGGGTGGGTGACACCAGGGAGGGGCTCTGGAGGGAGGCACGGGCTCTGGAGGGGCTGTGGTCACTTTTTCAGAGCCCTCTGGGTGAATTCCTGCTCGGCAGAGGTGAAGGGTCTGGAGCGAGCAGCGAACAAGCGCCGGGCAGGGCCCCGCGGAGGCCACGACTGCAGCGAGATAAAACACATCTGAATCTTCCCAGAGAAAGCAGGCCTGGCTCCCGGAGCTGCAGCTCCTCTCCCAGCTGTTTGGCCGCCCCTCCGAGCCCAGCCCAGCCCTGCCAGAGCTGGAGCCCGGGCCAGGAGCAGCACAGGCTGCACAAACCCTCCCCGGAGCCCCCCTGCCCCACTCCCGGCTAAAATCCACCGACCCGGCCCCAAACCCAACTCCCCTCTCAGCCTTTGCCTCACGGAGCTCTTTTTTCCCTGCATAAAAGCCACAATTCCCAGCCAGACCTCTGGGGTGTGATTCCTCCTCCCTGCCATGAAGTCAACGTAAGTCAGAGTGTTCCTGCCATTAATTTGGATAATCTGACAAAATAAAAACCACCAGGTTTTGGGATGAGGTGTCACTTTGGGAGCTTTGCTCATCCCAGAGACCTTTCTTTGGGACGTCCCCACGACTGGGAGATCCTTGGGGTGAGGCTGAGCACATCCAGAGAGTCCCAGCATGGGAATGGGACCCTCTCCTCTGGGCTGGGCTCTCGGGGTCAGGCTGCTCAGTGAGAGAGCTCTGGCCAAGCCTCGTCCCTCACTCCCAGGGTCAGGAATGTGCAAGAGCTTCTGCGAGGGGACGACCACAGGAGCCACGTGGACAGAGGGAACGTGGTGGGGTTTTGCAAGGATCCGCTCCGGCCTCCCCCTGCAAGCCAGGAGACGCAGGAGGAGCAGGGAGGACACACGGATTCGTGCAGATCCAGCACACGCCCCAGCTTCAACCAGGCTGAGCCCACAAATCCTTCTGCAAGTTCCTCTGTCCCACCTCCAGATGTGCCAGCACCCCGTCCTACACCCTGCGCCCCTCCCAGGCACACCCTGCACCCTCTGGGCTCTCCTGGCACCGCGTCCCAGACTCGTCCGTGTGGGGCTGGGCTGGCTGGGGCTGCGGCGGAGCCGACGTCCCCTGTGCCAGCACCCAGCTCCCCCAGCCCAGCCCCATTCTTGTCCCCAGCCCCATTCTTGTCCCCAGCTCCCCCAGTCCAGCCCCATCCTCGTCCCCAGCTCCCTGAGCCCAGCCCCATCCTCGTCCCCAGCCCCATCCTTGCCCCCAGCTCCCTCAGCCCAGCTCCATCCTCGTCCCTCACCCCTCGTCCCCAGCCCAGCTGGGACAGGACCCCACTCAGGCCCAGTTTCTGTGACCAAACCAGACACCCCCAGAACGCAGCCCTGACAACGAGGCCCCAGCAAGGCCGAGACACCACAAACCCTCCCAGCTCTGGGCTCCTGCCGGAGCTCTCAGGGGTTCGTCACGGGCGCTGATCCAGCTCCACACCTCGGAGCACAAACAAGGAGGCGGCCAAGGAACCCGCGGGAGCCGCAGACGAGGATCGTGGAGCCCCGGCCAGCCCCGGAGCCGCCTGCAGCCGTTTCTCCGGGGACTCCCTGCTCTCGGATTTGACACCAGCCCCGATCGGATGTGTCTCACTGGGATGGTTCACACGGGAGGGACGAGGCCGAGGCACAGCCACAGCTCAGCCCCTGCCCCAAACACGCCCTGCTCTGCTCCAGCCGCCACAGGAGCCGCAGCCTCGAGTGTCCCTGCCCGAGCACCCAGCCTGGCCTTCACCATCACCTCTCCCTGCAAGGCTGGGCCTCCTTCTTGCAGCTTTGAGCCTTTTTTCAGTCACTTTCTGAAGCGGGGAGCAGAGTGCTGACACCGCATTAAGAGCATCAAAGAGTCACGAGTCCTTACTCCCACCTGCTGTCCCATTTCCCTACTCCCACCTGATTTCCTTCCTCCACCGCCCAAGAGCACGGACTCAGCAGAGGTTCAGTCCTGCAGTGATTTTGGAGGGTTCCAGCACAGCTCGGCCAGGGCAGGAGCAGCATCACCTCTCTCCTGGCCCATGGGATTCTCCCCCAGAGCAGGAGGACGCTCCAAGCTCCGCTCTGAGAGCTCCCTCTGCACTCCCTCCCTGAGCAGCCCCACGTCTGGGCACCACCGAGCCCTGCAGCCGATTTTCTGACACAAACCCACACCCAGTGAGTGCCAAAGGCCCTCCTGGCCCAGCTGTGCCCTGCAGGGGGACGGGCACGGCGCTTGGTGTCCCTAAAACTGCTTGGTGTCCCTACAGGAGCTCCGTGTCCCTACAGGAGTTCTGTGACCCTACAGGAGTTCTGTGACCCTACAGCGGCTCTGTGTCCCAACACGTGCTCCCTACAAGAGTTCTGTGACCCTACAGATGCCCCATGTCCCTCGCCCTGGACTCAGCTCGGGAGATGCCCAGCTAAGGGCACGGGGAACTCCTCCTGTGCCAGGACAGCAGAGCCCCCGGCACANTCTGTGACCCCTCAGGTGCCCCATGTCCCTCCCCCTGGGCTCAGCTCGGGAGATGCCCAGCTAAGGGCACGGGGAACTCCTTCTGTGCCAGGACAGCAGAGATCCCAGACAGCAGAGATCCCGGCACAGCAGAGATCCCGGGACAGCAGAGATCCCGGGACAGCAGAGATCCCAGGACAGCAGAGATCCCAGACAGCAGAGATCCCGGGACAGCAGAGCTCATGTGCCACGGCCTTGGCTCCAGCCCCTGAGCTCAGCTCTGTGGGAAAGCTCGGCTTTGGAAAGGCTGCTCTCCCCGTGATGCAACCCGGGACACTTTTGTCATCCCCGGCGGTTTCCAAGGGACGCGCCGGAGGAACCAGCCCGGTTCAGGAGCTGACCCTCGGCGCTGTAACCCCACTCCCTTCCTCTCCCTCCCCCACGGCCCCGGGCCCTTTGCTCACACAGTTCCTGCAATTCCTGGCCCTCGGCTTCCAGGCTTCCGCCACCATCTGGGCTCCATTTAGGGGAGCTGATGTTTTTCACAGGGCTGTAATCTAAACTTTGGGATTGAGTTTACATCTCGCATACCAGCGTCTCACCGCCGGGCCCGGCGGCTGCCAGCCCTGCTCCGGCGGCTCGGGATACCTGGGAACGGCGCAGGGATCCCAGAGCAGGGATCCACCCACAAACCCCCTCTGGATGCAGCCAGGGGTGGATCAAGGGCTGATCCCCCCGTGCCAGCGCCCAGCTCCCCCTCCCAGGCACAGCTGGGACCGAGCCGGGCAGACACCCACAATCCATCCCTGGCACTGCCCCTGCCCGGAGGGGCCCAGCGAGCCGGGGATCAGCTCCGCTCCCCCGGGAGGCTGCGATGGGAGACAGAGCCCGACAGCAGCGTTATCCATCTCCAGCAGCAGGAAATTCCCCAGCCAGGCTCGGAGACGCGAGCACAGGAACGAGAAGCAGTTTGGGAGCGGGGATGTGGAGCCCGGCCCTGCTCTGAGGGTGACAGACCCACCTCAGGGCTCCCCACCCAGCTCTCAGGTGACACCTGGCACCCCAAAACCCCTGCCAGCCCCCCACGGCCTCGCCAGCCTTCCTCCACCCTCCCCGCCGGCTGCAAGGTGGGACGAGCCGCAGGCAGCGTCCAGAGGCGGCCAAGGTGGCTCGATCCCAGCAATCCACGAGGCTCGGCCAAACCCAAAAAATAATGTTTTCATACTTTGACTTTTCAGGCAGGATTTAGTCATTTGTGGACACGAGGCCTTGGCAGGGCCGCGCTGCCTCTGCTCACCTACCCCAGCCCGCGGCCGTTTTCGGCGGCAGAGCCTTGGAAGAGAGGGGAGGTTTGTGGTTTAATCCAGGTGAATTATTCCTGCTGGCTTTATGGAGCCTGCAGCTGGCGGGGAAGGGGGGATTCAGCATTCCTGACAGCCAGGGATGGACTCACCAGGAGCCCATCCCACCACAGCCTGTCTGCCCTCAAAGCTCGTCCACAACCAGGATCCCACCATGACCGGGATCCCACCACAGCCTGGATCCCACCACAGCCTGGATCCCACCAACACCAGGATCCCACCACGACCAGGATCCCACCACGACACTTCTGCATTTCCACCCAGCCACCAAAACCAGCCAGAGTCTCCGCAAGGCTGAAGCAGCCAAGTGGAGCAAATCTTTACGGAGAGGGAACCGTTCCAGAGAGGAGCTTTGTAACCAAGAGCTCAGAGACACAGGAAGGATTCGCTGAGGCAGCCCTGGGATCAGCAGCACAAAGCCACGAAGGCCGGCCAGTGGCAGGAGGAGTGTTGGAGGAGCCTCCGTGCCCTGCAGGCGCTCCAGCAGAAGTTGCACAGCTGTCCCGACTGGGAACGACAGATAAGGCTCAAATGATTCATTCAGTGTAAACCTTTATTTGTTCTTGCTTACCCAGAGGAGGCAGCAGCTGCTAATGCTGAACTGGGCCTGCTCCCAAGCGCAGACAAAGGCCTGCAAAAATGGCTTTAAGGAGGAACTGACTGCTCAAAAAGCAATCCTAGAAGAGGGAGTTAGAAAGAGGGAGTGCAGCGCGGCGCAGGAGGAAGAGGAAGCCAGAGAGCACCTAAAAATAAATTTTAAAAAAAGCAGCGAGGCACAGGACAAAGGCCTCGGGCGCACGTGACCGTTCCCCGCAGCGTAGGCAGGATGCGAGCTCGGAACACAACACTCCCTCCCCAGCAACCCCACGTACAGAGCCCTGGGCACCTCCCAGCCCTGCCACAGCCACCCCAGCACCTTTCCCACCCAGCGTGGGCTTTTCCCCGTGCCAGAAATCCCCGGGGTGCAGGATGCTGTCCGTGCCCCGAGCTGGGCATGACCCGCGCCGGGTTCACCTAACCCAGCAAGGCTGGTGTCCGGCAGAAGAGCTTGAAAATGCCAAAGGAATTGTGCTGGAAAATGAGATTCCTCCCAAGAAACACCCTCAAAAATAGCCAAAGTCCTGTGGAAGCACTGCCCAGGGGTTCCCCTGCATCCCTCCGGCAGTGCCTTCAGCAGATCTGAGCAGAGCTGGGGACTTTGCTGGGAAACAGCCACAAAATGCAGCTGACAAATTCAGCTCCGCAGAACAACCCGAGCTGGGACCCTCCTGCAGGACATCAACCCCCGGTGCCCCGAGCCTGCCCCGTTGGTTCCGTGCCCACCGGAGCTGCAGCCCAGGCCCGGCAGCGAAGCCGGCGCTCCCTCTCGGTGTCCGTCCCGCAGGATGCTCCCGCAGCGGCTCCCCCAGCCCCGCAGGGAAGGAGCAGAGCCCCAGGGATGGGAGAGGCACTCACGGGACGGGCTGAACATCACCAGCGCGGTGGAGATCTCCAGCCCCGGCGCGGCGCCCTGAGAACATCCAGCGAGTTCCGCTCCCGGAAAGCCGCGGCTCCGCATCCCACATTCACTTCTGCTTCATCCCCGCCGCCCACCCGCTCCTCGACGCGGCAGGGAGAGCATCTGAGCCGTGCCGAGCCGGGTCGGAGGCGAGGGAGGCCGCGGAGCAGCCTCTCAGAACTGACTCATCCCGTCCCGGAGCGGCTCGGGCTCCGGCTGCGCTAATTTGGCAGATTTCGCACCCGCCCGGCCGGGCCGTGCCCGCAGCGAGCCCCCGCAGCCTGCCCGGGCCGGCGGCAGCAGCCCTGCATGGCACTCGCTGCCGCTGCTCAGCCGCGGGCCCTGAGCTCACGACTGAGAAACGCCGGCGAGCCAAGAATAGAGAGCTTGAAGTGAAACCTCCCGGGATTGGCAGCTATTTCGGGCGCGCTCAGCCGCCGGGGCTGCGTGACATAAGAGGATATAAAAGAGGAAACTGTGCACAACAACTCTCACCTCAGCGACAGAGGCTCGGGCAGCAGCAGGTAGGGCAGCTGCGAGCGCCCCTGGGGCCGTGACAGCCGCCGAGGCCACCGCCGCGTCCTCCCGAGCCCGGAGCACGGCGTGCCGGCAGCACCGGGACCCCGAGGCTGTCCCGGGCACAGCCCCAGCCCCAAATCGCCCCGAGCATCCCCAGGGCTGAGCCCACCGCGAAGCGCAGAGCTGCAGCGCGGCGTGGCCGCGGCTTCCCCGCGCTGGGACGCGGCCAAACCCCGGCACAAACCTCCTCCCGCGCCGAGCCGAGCCGAGCCTGTTGCCACAGGTTCAGCCCGCCCAGACACCTCCGTGGAGCAGGAATTGCAGAGATCCTGCGGTGGCCGGGGGAGCCTCGAAGGGAGCCGACAGGACCGAGGCAACCGGAGCGCCCCAAAACCCCAAACCTCGAACCCCAAAGCCCAGCTCAGCCCCTCACAGCTCCCAGCTCAGCCCTGGAAGGAAGGGCTGGGATTGCACCCAGCCACCAGATGTGGGGAGGAAAGATCTGGTCCTGGTTAACAACCAGCATCGAGATTAATGCAGGGAAAAATTAAATGGCAATTCTGGGAGCAAGTTTGATTTGAGCCCTTAGATACCGGGAAAACAAACACACAAGCTGCAGTTTCTGCAGATCAAACTCAACACCTGAAACCAGTCCCTGCCAGTTCACAGCGTGTCCATCCCGTCAGCAGCTGCATTTGAATACTCGTGATGCCAGCGTGCTCTGCCAGCTCACTCACATCCCAGAAATGTGCTTTCTCCTGGGGTTTTGGTCAGGAGGAAGGCACCAGCAGGGACTGACAGAGTCTACGGTGCGAATTAGGAAGAGATTCCTCCCTGGGAGCGTGCTGAGCCCCTGGCACAGTGTGCTGAGAGAAGCTGAGGGTGCCCCTGGATCCCTGGCAGTGCCAAGGCCAGGCTGGACAGAGCTTGGAACACCCTGGGACAGGGGAAGGTGTCCCTGCCATGGTAGGGGTGGCACTGGGTGAGCTTTAAGGCTCCTCCCAACCTAAAATAGCTGAGTTCCCCCAACAGCTCCATCTGCTCCAAAAACTGAGCCAGGGCACCTCCGATTCCATCCCTCACCCAGACAGCGACGTCCAGTTAAAGCCTCCAGTTAAACCCGGCTTCCAAAGGCTGAATGACCATCACAAGGCTCAGATCTGCTTAACGGGCAGTTCCATTATCCCAGCGTGTGGCCCAGCGCTGCTGTCCCCGTGGCAGCGGGTGACAGGGCCCAGACAAACCCGGCTGTGGCAGCAGGGACTGTCCCCGGGCCTGGGGACCCTCCCTGGGACACTGCCACCTCCACTCTGCAGCGAGGGGCTGGGGACGTGCTGGAAGAAGGAAAGGGCTGAGGCAGGGATGATCCTGAGCCCAGCAGGGACACAGGGATGATCCTGAGCCCAGCAGGGACACAGGGATGATCCTGAGCCCAGCAGGGATGGCAGGGATGATCCTGAGCCCAGCAGAGGCTCCTGCATCCATCCTGGAACTGTCAACCAGAGCAGGACAGGGACACCAGAGCTCCAAGGGTGACACACGGGTGACAGGAAGGACACGGCAAAAGCCGGGAGTGAGCAAGGCAAGGGTGGGAGAAGGAGGGAGCGGGGACACAGCCCAGAGAGCTCTGCTGTGAATATTGCCACCCTGCAGCCACTGGAGACAACCCCAGAACCGCTGGAGGCAGCTGATGGAGCAAAGAGGCCGGGGCAGGAGCAGAAGAGACAATTTTCATGTGGAAGTTGCACCCTCAGGCTACGCATGAAAGTTATCGTGGGTGCATCGAGCCCTGGGCAAACATGGGGAATTTACATAAGCCTTGAAGTTTAGGAAAGCATAAAGGAAGAAAGAAATTGGGAGAGCAATCCTGGCTTTGTCTCCAGCATTGCGAGGAAGTTCTCCACATTTTCTGCACTGCCCAAGGCCAACCTTACGCAACAGCAGCAGCAGCAGCTTATGAAAAAGCAGCCTCAGCATCAACAGTTCTCCCCTCCCTCGTGTAAGAGATCCTCGTTCCATGAGAGATCCTCCCTGCCACGAGAGATCCTCCCTGCCACAAGGGATCCTCCTTCCATGAGAGACCCTCCCTGCCACAGGAGATCCTCCCACCTGAACTCCGAGGCACTTCCAGGACGCTCCAGAGGCTGCTTGGACGCGCTGCTTTCTCTCAGAGCAGCAGGTGACCCGAGTGAAGCAGGGGAGGACCCAGGAATCACGAGGAGGACGCTCCAGGTTGGCATCACTGCCAGGGACACCCCACACATGCAAAAAACCCTCTCGGTGAAGAGAAACGAGGCTGTCCTGGAGACCAGCATGAGCCACCCCAGCTCTGCACCCCTGCCCTCCCATTCCCCACCTCTCCGGCACGGAGCTGTGAGCGTGCCCGGCTCAGCAGGGTTTGTTTGGCACTGCTGTGAGCCGTGTTTTGATCCAGCTCTGCGATGCAGCCCCGTGCAGGAGCCAGTTCTGCCGCTGGCACCGCTCCTGCTCCCGGATACCAACAGCTCACGGGACAGAGCCCGACAGATCCGGGCGTCGGGGGCGGTTTGTGTGAGGGGCAGGGCAGCAGGGCCCCAAAGAGAACCCCACAAACACCATCCGAATCCTCCTTCCAGCAGAACGACCACACCTGGCCTTGAGCCTGAGGTTTAAGGCTGAGGAGAGACAAAGCCAAAGGCGTGCAGGGATCAGATGTGACAGACGGCCACTGCCCCACTCCTGCCGCTCTGTGGGGCCGGGACCTCCATGCAGAGCCACCCTTGGGATGTTCCCTCCCCGCTGGAGGCCTCCCCGGGTGACAGCGTGGCACTGACTCAGGGCTCTTTCCTCAGCACCCTCGGATGTTGCCCAAGAGGCGCCGCGGTGACAGGGACGAGTGGCACCCACAGCTCTGCCACCTCATGGGCGCAGAGCCGCCCTGGCACGGGCTGCAGAGCGAGCCTGGGACATCTCCAATGGGCACCTGGGCTCCGTGTGCTATTTATAGCGTGACAAGCGACGGGGACAGTGCCACCCGGGCCCCGCCGGCCCGGCCCAAACTCAAACCCGGCGCTGCCGGAATCCGGGACATTCATTCAGAGTCGGTGACTGCTGCTATATCGGGAAGACAGCTTCAAGGGAGGAGAGAGCTCTCCAAGCCAGAGAAAGAAAACAAATCCCTCGCCTGCAGTCTGCAGGCCGGCGCTGCTCGCCTGAATTTCCTTGGCTCGGCTTAACAAGACTCGCGTTTTTCTGCTAAAAAGCGAATGTTTACCAGCCCTGCACGCCCCTGAACTCTGGACAGCCCCTCAGAAGCTTCATGACTCCATCACATCAAACAACAAAAGTGCCAGCTCAGAGCTTCCCCGAGCACCAGGATTGTCCCTAACAAACCCCAGCCCAGCCCTGCCCGTCGGAAAAGGCACCTGGAGCAGAGCAGCCGGTCCCAGGAGGTGGGCGTGGGGTGACCAGAAACAAGCCCTGCGTGTGAAGGCAGCACCAACAAAGGCAGGAAAACATCCCGGGGCTTCCTGAGGTATTTTTAGGGCGCTCAGAGCCGCGGACGAGGACCGGCCGTGCTGCCCCAGCCTGACACGAGCCCCCTGAGGACGGGCAGGACACGCTGCTGTGCCCGTGGGTCCCCTCCCCACCGCGGCAGGGACACTCGAGTCAGCAGAGAAGCTGCTCAACGGGACGGATGCATTCCTGCCCTCGGGGAGCATAGCAAGGCAATGAGACAGACAGCGGCGAGGGCTCCAGGACTGACTCACCTCCCTCCTGCGCTGTCCCAGGGAGCAGCGACGGGGCTGGATGGAGATCAAAAGGTAATAAATCAGATCAGAACAACCCAGGTTTGATGTCTGAACCAGAGATGGAAGAGGAGATTCGCCACCTCCCCGCCGGAGTCGGGCAGCGGGGCAGAAGGAGCTGCCTCGTTTCGGAGCCTTGCCAACACACTTGTTTGTTTTTTCCCCTCCTCAAGGTCCCAGCTGTTAAATCCATGATTGCAGGATTTCCCAGACTCACTGAAAAAGCACGTATGCCATTGTGTCCCACTGCTGGAACAGGAAAAAGCCTGAAAATCCGAGCCACAGACTCCAAACACACAAAGTCTCCTTACAACTGATGCTTTCAAACCTCATTTTTCTTTCAACAGTTTCTAAATGGTTCTGAGTTTTGCAGCACTGCCTTTCAGCTTCCCCAGAATTGTTCCTACCCCAGTGTCCCACGGTGGTGGAACTTTTTGGCATGGAGTGTCCCAAAGCCATTGATGTGGCCTCTCACATCCCCAGAGCCTCAGAGCCACCAGAGCTCTTGACTCCAACGCCACAGAAACCAGGGTTGGTCACTCGGGCTCCAGCCCCCGAATTCCCCATCTCCAACACAAATCCAGGCCCGCAGTGCAGGAGCACACGGAGTTTCTCTCTCTGCTGCTCCACTGAGGAGACGGTGTCGCACTGAGACGCCCAGGCCAGCAGCCAAAGCCTCTCCCTTCCCCGGGGAGGTTCCCAATGAAGCCATTTAATAACTGCAGGAAAAGACACGCTCCCGTGTGCCCGTCCACGCTCAGCTCCATCCCTGCTGCGGGACGGGACTCACTCTTGGAGCAGCCCCGAACCGGGACCCGTGGCTCCCCGAAGGACGCGTCCCAAGGGTTCAGGACCGCGCTCAGGGCAGGTGTCACCCCAGCGGCACCCACCCGCTCCCTGCCGAGCTCCCAGCCCCACTGCGAGAGCCGCTGCTGCCATTTGCACGCTCCCACTTCCTGCTCACATCAGGCAGAGTAGGAAGTGCTGAAATCCTCCGACCCTCGCAGCAAACCAGGAAGCGCCCGAGCTCTCCTGAGAAAGGCTGAGATTTCAGGCTGGAACCCTCTGCAAACATCTGGTCAGAGGCATCGCATCCGGAGCCTCGGAGCGGGGCCCACGCTCCCCATCCTCCCGGAGCTCCCCGGGGCACGAGCACTCGCTCACAGCTCATCCTGTCGGGAAAACGCTGAGAATCCAAACCCTGCGCCGTTTGCTGCCCTCGCTCTGCCCCAGTGCCGCCTCATCCCTCCTGCCCAGCCGAGCCCAGCACACCCCACTGCTCCTCCGCAGGAGTCTCCGACATCCCTTCGCTCAGCAAAGCCTCCAGCCCGCCACGGGCAGCACCTTCACCGTGGAAAAAGGCGTGGGACGCTTTCTGGGAGCCCAGGGATTGCCAGCACGGGGCACACAGATCTGCGGGCTGCACAGCTCGTGGCTCTGGCAGGGGGATCCGGGGTGTTTGGGGCTCTTTTCCCAGCGCTCATCTTTTTCCACAAAGGATTTGTGGAGACAGAGAGCTGCCCTTGCAGGAAACGCACCAAGTGCAAACGCTGCAGCGCTGCTGCTCCCCTGCCCCCCCGGCCCTTCCGAGGGGAAAAGCGCCCGGATTAGCACAAAAACATTCCAGCAAACCACACGTTCGGCTTTGCCACATCTGAACGCTTGCTCTCGAGAGCAGCCGCGGCTCTGCGTGCCTCGCCGGACCCGGCACTCGTGAGCCTGAGCTCCCTCCCTCAGCTCTGGCAGCCCGTCCGGGCCGAGCCCCGCAGCCACACGCACACATCCCGTGGGACGCGGGGCGGATCGGCCGCTCCGGAATCCCCCGGTGCACGGCACCGCCGCTCCCGGGGTGACAGCCCCGCTGTCCCCGCCGCGGGGTCACCGACAGCCCGGCGAGCCCCGGCGGGAGCTGCAGAGCCCGGGCAGGCCCCTCGGGACCCGGCAGCCCCGGGGCCGCACCGGACACCCCCTCCCGGGAGCCTGCGAGCCCCGGGGGCTGCGGGAGCTGCGGAGGGGGCGAGGGGAGCCCCTCGGAGCAGGGGGGGGGCTGCTGCCTCCCGCGGGGAACGGAGCGGGAACGGGGACCCCACAACCCCGGGGGAGACATGACAGACCCGCGACCGGCCCTGGCCGCGGTGGAGCGGCCGCCGCCCCGGTGCCCCCTTGTCCCGGTGCCCCCCTGTCCC
>VXBU01017415.1:345157-362061 GCA_013400315.1 Bombycilla garrulus | reverse complement strand
TCGGGGCTGCTCGCCAGATGTCAAACGTGACCCCGAGCCCGGTGATGGCGGAGCCACCAAAGAGCTGGGAAAGGGGCGGCGGAACCTGCGGAGAGCAGGTGCACCGAGGAGGAGCTGAGTGATTGCACCTGGCAGCTGCTCCCGGTGCTCGCTCCGTGCCCGCGCTCCCGCACTGCCGGGGGGACGGGGACAGGAACGGGAACGGGGACAGGAACGGGGACAGGGACGGGAACGGGGACAGGAACGGGAACGGGGACAGGAACGGGGACAGGAACGGGGCAGTTCCCAGCGCACCGGGGCGAGCGGGGATGAGCCGGGGGGGGACAGAGGGAACATCCCGAGGGATGAGCTGGGCACAGCACAGCAGGATCTCCCCCCGCAGTGACCGACCCCACAGAGAAAGAAACAGAATGAAGTTCACAGCCAAGGTTGGAGCTGCCTGCGCTCAGCGGCTCCAAATCCTGCCCAAAAGCACAGCGAGACCCCGAGGTTCCCTCGCTGCTGGGACTCAGCTCCTTGGCGAGGGAGCAGCTGCTTTTCCAGGAAACCCAAAGCGTTGGGGGATTCTCCAACCACTGAATTGCACTTCTCTTTTCCAAGGAAGAAATCACTTCAGCGGCAGAGCAAAGCCCTCCCGGTGCCGGGGTGAGGAACCCTGCTCAGCTGCAGCCCCGGAGTCCCTGGGGTCAGTGAGAGCACTGAGATGGCACCGGAACACGGGTGGGCAGGGATGTGCTTTTGCCGAGTTATTTTGCTCACATTTTGGTACCAAAACAGAGCTGGGAAGTTACACATCGAGCCCACGGCCAGCGCATTCATAACCCTGAGCAGTTATTTTCAGCACTTGCTGAAGCTGGCAGGTTTCATGGTGCATCTCACCCACCTGCGGGGCTTTCTCTTTCCCTTTGTGCCCATTCTCCTCTTTTCTTTCCCTTTCATTTCCAAAAGGGATCGTTGATCCATAATAAAACCTGGCAAAACTTCACCTGAGGACAGGCACGGCCCTCAAACAGCACCTGACAGTCAGCCCAGAGCAGTGAGAGCTTTTTAAATAATTCAGAATTACCCGGGTCACACTTAATGCCTCTCTGATTTGGAAAACAGAACAGAAGTCTCAGCCCTGGTCCCCTCAGAGCCCCAGCAACACCCAAATTGCCCTGACAAGGTTTTTGTGACTAACAGCTCATTCTGAGAACAGTCAATAACTTCACAACTAAGTCCCAGCAGGCCCCACTCTGCATAAATTTGCGTTTTACTGCGTGGAGCCAACCAGAGGTGAGAATGGTGGAGACCATTCTATGGTTTATAGTGAACAGCAGCTGGAAAAGGGGATTCTTTCTGCTATCCAGTGCCCTGAATTCTCTTAAATTCATCATTCCAAAGGCTTGAACTCATCGGGAAGGACCAGCTGGGCTCAGCCAGGCCCAGCGTTCCTGCAGATGATTCCAGAACCATGGGATGGAATCATGGAGCAGCCCGAGTGGGAAGGGAGCCACATGGATCATCGAGCCCAGCCCCTGTCTCTGCACAGGGCAGCCCCAAAAACCACACCACAACCCATGGGAACCTACCCCAGCACATCCTGGAGGGAGCTGCTGTTTTCCTCCTGCAAAATAACAGCTCAGATTTGGGATGGGCTGGAAAACCAGAGTTTTCCTGGTCTCCATATTCAACTTCGAAATTTGTGATTTTTTCCCAATCCCATTTTGAAACAGAAGCAGTAGAAGGAGCAGCACAGCTCCTGTCACACCCCATTCCAAAATTCTGTGAACATGAAGAGCCAAACCTGCCTCCAGCAGCAAACAGATCCCACCTGGACCTTCCTCCATCGAGGAGCTCAGACTGAATTCCTGGGGGATTTCAGCAGCCCTGGGGGGCGACGGAGAGCATTGAACTGCGATCATTTTGGAAGCGCAGCCGATATTTTCAGCCTGGAAAACGAGGCCCTGCTTCCCTTCCTGGAGTCCCTCCTCCCGTGGCTCTGCTGTGCCAGGCAGGGGGACATTGCAGAACCTGCTGCTGGTTGGGAAAGAAAGGGGTTCGGATGTGTGGAGAGGGATGTGCTTCACCCCCACACGTTGTGCAACCTCAGAGCGGCGGCGGAGGAGACAAAGGAGCTGCAGGAGCTCCGCGCTGCCCAGGCTCGTCCAGGGCAAGCACCCCGAGAGCTCAGGCCTGATGGAAGGCTGGGCAAGAGGCACGAGAAGGTTTGGGGCTGCCTGGGAGGGGGAAATGGGTGGCAAAGGGTGGTGGTTTCCCACCAAAGACCGCTCTCTTCTCAACAGCTGTTCCCGAGTCAGGCAGCGAGGCAGAGAGCTGGGAAAGACAAGGACAGGGCCAGGGAGGGCTCAGGGGCTGGCCTGGCCTCCCAAAGCCCAGGAGACACACGGATGAGCCAGGGGAAGATCTGGGCACAGGCAGCCCCGTGCTTAGCAGCTCTCCCAACACTCATCCCCCATCCAGGAGCCTCTCAGAGACCTCCCGAGCTCTGAACTACCTTGCTCCCCTTCCCAGCTCTCCTGGGGTGACCAGGATCCCCTCCTGCTGCAGGTGGGAGCACAGGTGGTGCCTCAGGTGAGGAGTGACTCGCAGCGTCCCCGGCCCGCCCAGCTTTACAGAGCCGGGAATTTGGGCTGCAGCCAGCGAGCTCCTGGCACGGGGCTGGCACACCTGGAGCAGCTCAGAGCTGCCCGGGATCTCCACGGTGGGCAGAGATGAGCGGGAGAACGCCTGGATGTTGAACTGGAGGCACTGGAGAGCCCTGCGTGGCGCTGCCTGGCATCCCCTGCCAGGAGAGTTCACCGAGAGCCCAGCTGGTGCCCAGGCAGGGATTGAGCCGCTCCTCCCAGCCTCCACCTCCCCAGCACAGCCTTTCTCCTTTTCCCCCGCGTTTTTTCCCTGCTGGGGATGGAGTTTGGGGAGCTTGGGAGGGTTGGAGGCCAAGCTGCTGCTGCTGCCAGGCCCAGCAGGATGGGCTGGCACAGGAGGCAGGGGGGCGAGCTGCTGAGCGGGGCACAGGAGAGCTCGGTGCCTTTTTTATTTGCTGATGTAGGAAACGAGAGGAACAGCTCACGCCCTGCATTGGGCAACGCCGGGAGGAGACGCTCAGGAAACGGGGACTGAGGGCTGGTCCTGAGCACCGAGGGGTTTGTGTCACATCCCAGGGACTCTGAGCGAAGGAAACGGGGCCAGAGCAGCATTGAGCAGGTCCTGGACACGCTGACAAGCATCAGCCCACTCCTGGTGGTTTTTAGCCCCAGCTGCATCTTGCCTGGGAACACCGGGCACGGCTGCAGAGCCAGCATTAAAACTTCTTGACTTTCATTCAGTAAAAGTCAAATTATCCCTATTTCAATGCAAATCTGGGAGCGTGCAGACACTCTGCGTACAGGAACTTGAATAAGAAATGGGTTTTCTCCTTGTCTTGCCCCACCGCTGCCCAGACCACGGTGGGTCCACCCTCAATGGGGGCTTGGAGAGAGCCCAAGTGGCTCTGGGGGCTGCCACCAGCCACCCCATTTCCCCACAAACCCCGTCCTGGGCTTTGAACTGTGGGGTAACATGTGCTCAGCAGCCCAAAAGTTTGTTTTAAATAGACACTCCTTGAATAAGACCTACAAAAATACCCCCATGTCCTGCTGCCGGGCGTGAAACCACAGCGCGGCAAAGAGGAACCGTCGAGCTCAAAAAAGAAAAAAGGGTAAAAAATAAAAATAAACAGACTTCTGCCTCCTTCACCCTCCTGCTGCCACCATTGCACAAAGAGAACGGGGATGGGAGGGAAGGGGCGATGCTGAGGGGTCAGGGGGCTCATCCTGGGTGGGAGCACCTCGGGGTCTCTCTGGATCTGGAGCCCCTTGGGGTCCCTCAAGGTCTGGAGCCCCTGGGGTCTCTCAGGCTCTGAAGCCCCTCGGAATCTCTCAAAGTTCAAAGCACCCCAGGTTCTCTCAGGGTCCGGAGGCCCTCGGGGTCTCTCTGGATCTGGAGCCCCTTGGGGGTCCCTCAAGGCCTGGAGCCCCTTGGGGTCTCTCCGTGTCCGGAGCCCCTCAGGGTCTCTCAAAGTCCGGGGTNTCTCAAAGTCCGGGTCTCTCCGTGTCCGGAGCCCCCGGCCTCCTTCCCCCGCTGCACTCGCGGGGCTTCGGTTACGTCCCCAGGGGAGAGAAAAACATTTGCTTTAAAAACAGGAAAATGTGATTGTCAAACCACAACAATGGGCCGGGAAGGGGCCGCGGCGGCTCCGAATTTCGCTCCAAAACACGCAGCGAGTGACTCAAAGTTTCTGCACCGAGCCCGGGTGGCCCCGCGCCCCCTCCCGGCCCCAGGCGGGACTCGGTGCGTTTAACGAGCTTTTAATAAAGATTTCCCTGATAACGGGAACCAAACCCACCCCAAAGCACCCCCGATGGCACAGAAAAACCTGGCGGGCTCCTCTCTGCGCCCTCAGCAAGGCACGGCCGCACCCGGAGAGGCTTTTCCCAAGGGCAGGGAAATGACTCCACCCTGACAGGGAGCAGATTTAGATGGGTCATCAGGGAGCAATTCCTCCCTGTGAGGGTGCTGAGGGCCTGGTACAGGTCGCTCAGAGAAGCCGGGGCTGCCCCTGGATCCCTGGAAGTGTCCAAGGACAGGTTGGACAGGGCTTTTACGGGGTTTTTACAGATTTCTGCCTTTTTCATACAACCTAAAAGCAGCTCCCACCTGGCAAAGCCGGGGAAATCCATCACATCTGCACATGGACCCCTCCCTCCTCTTCCTCACCTTTTTCCTTAGAGAAGCTCAGAGCAAACAGTTTCACTGAAAGGGGTTTTAGAAGCTCTGCAAATGTCACTGGGAATTGTTTGTTTCCCTTTATGTAAAGCCCAGAGGGTTTGTAGCCAGAGAAGGGAAGAACAACAGGCAAAACTCTGTTTTTCTGAACACCAGGAGAAAGAACAAAAGCACCTGGCACGCTCTGGGCACTGCTCAGACCTGCTGGGCACGCTGGCATCGGAGGCTGGCACAACCTCCCTGGCCACCTCGGGTCCCTGCTGCCTCTCGTGCACTTTGAACAGGAGGAAGGAGGGGATGAAGGAGGAGAGGCTCGGCTCTGCTCCTCCGCTCCTCCCAAACGGCTGCGATTGACCCTAATTTGCACTAATTGTTGGCTACCCCAGGTTCCCATCTGCTGCTGCTCCCAGCTGTTGAGAACGGCCCTGGAGGGGTTTTCTCGGCCTGGCAGCAGCTGTAGGAACCCTGGGACTGGAAGTTTTCCTGTCACAGTTTAGGAAGTGCCTCCCTTTTCTCCTCCTGAGCATCCCAGGACAGGCTCAGCTGTCCTTGTGCTGTGTCCTTCCCTCTCCTCCCTTTCCCCTCAAACCAGGGGCTGAGATGCTCAAAACAGAGCTGAGCTGCCAAATCACCCCTCCAAACCTCACTGCAGTCAGAGTCTGCAGGTCACAGGGCTCCGCTCCGAGGGTCCTGACACTTCAACGGTGCCAAATCCTCCAGTTCATGTCCTGGTTTCCAAGCCAGGTCCCCTGAGCCTGAGCTCGGCTTTCTCGACGCTCCAGAGAACCAAAACCAGTTGGGTTGAGTTGGAAATTCCCAGGAGGGGGTGTGGGAGCATTTCAGCAGTTTCAGCACTTTTGAGATAGGACAAAACTCAACAAATTCTTCCATCACAGCGTCCCTCCCCGAGCCGTGCTGTCGTGAGCTGCATTTCTCTGTCCTGACACCATTTCCCAACCCATCCCCAGGAAGTGTCCCAGGGAGTGCCAGGGAGTGCCAGGAGAAGGGACAGAAGCTGGAACACTGCCTGGGGACGAAGGAAGCAGCGATGCCCCCCTGTCCCAGCTCCAGTGGGTGAGAGGAGCTGGGTGAGGAGAATGTCACGGGTTGTGTGGTGAGAAACCGACGGTGACGAGCAACAGCCACCTGCCCTGTCACCCATCCCCTTCCTGGCTGGTGTCACTGCATTCCCAGCCCTTCACTGTCCATCAGAGCATCTCAAAACATCAGAGCTGCCCAAAGCACCCCGGGCTGGAGCGGCCGAGGGCACGGGGACGTTGGGCTGTGCAGGAAAGAGCCCTCAGGAACAACAGCACAAAGCAGACACAAACAGGGGTGGAACTGGGCGATCTCTGAGGTCCCTTCCAACACAAACCCTCCTGTGATGAAGGTCCCCAAACCCCTGCGTGCTCTGGGCAGGCACGGTTTGGTTTCTGTGGTGTGGCAGCGCCCCTGGCAAACACCAGCCAGGCCCTCGGGCAGGGAGCAAAGGGAGCGAACACCACCCCGACATCCCAGCAGAGCTCCCTCTGCTCCAAACCTCCGCAGCTCCTCGGCCTCCAGAGCAGCTCGGGCCTGGAGAGGCCCAAACCCCTGGCAGAGATGGAGGGCAGAGCTCAGAGGATGAAGAGACTCCCCAGAGACACCTGAACATGAAAGGCGGGTTGGATGAGGGGAACCTGGACATGTGAGCACAAAGGATGGACGAGGGGAGCAGAACAGGACTCCCCAAAGACACCTGAACACAAAGGATGGATGAGGGGAGCAGAACAGGACTCCCCAAAGACACCTGAACACAAAGGATGGACGAGGGGAGAGGACAGGAATCCCCAGAGACACCTGAAAACCAAAGATGGACAAGGAGAGCTGGAAAGGACTCCCAGAGACACCTGAGCACAAAGGATGGACGAGGGGAGCAGAACAGGACTCCTCAAAGACATGTGAGCACAAAGGATGGACAAGGGGAGCCTGGAGAGGATTCCCCAGAGACACCTGAGCACCAAAGATGGACAAGGAGAGCTGGAAAGGACTCCCAGAGACACCTGAGCACAAAGGATGGACGAGGGGAGAGGACAGGAATCCCCAGAGACACCTGAGCACCAAAGATGGACAAGGAGAGCTGGAAAGGACTCCCAGAGACACCTGAGCACAAAGGATGGACGAGGGGAGCAGGACAGCAGTCCCCATAAATACCTGGGCACACAAGGAGAGCAGGACAGGACTCCCCATGAACACCAGAGCACACACAGGGTGGGTTGGACCAGGGGAGCAGGACAGGACAGGTCGCTGTCGGTACCTTTGTTGTCGCCGCTCATCGTCCCGGTCAGAGCCAGCGCTGCCCCTGAGGCTCCCGCTGCTGTCTGGTGACAGTCCCCAGGCAGAGCCACCCTCTGGAGCGCTCTGTGCCGTGTGTGGCCAGGAGCCCGAGCCCCGCTCTCGAGCTTTTCTCCTCGGCACAGTTTCCATGCCTGGTTTCAGAATGACGGGCCCTCGCTCGCTGCACCGGCGCCTTTATCTCGCATCCTCTCGTTTTACTCTCACACCCAGCTGGGGACACACTGGTTTCAAAATAAAATGAAGCTGCCAGAAGCTCCTGGGGCTCTACCAGAATTTTGCAAACACTTGGAGCTGCCACAGAAAAAACGAGCTGTTTCCATGAAAGCTCCCGCTGGCACAATTGGCCACCCGGGGATTCCCGGACAATGAATATCCTGGGAGCAGATGCAGAAAATGCCCAGTTTAACATCTGGGTGGTGAGGGGAGGCTAAAATTGGAGCAGCTTTGGAGCCACCCACACTCACCCAGGAAGGGAAAAATCCCTCAGTTGGAGAAGTTCAGCTCAGATTTGCCACAGACACCACCAGGACCAGGAACGGCTCCGATTCCTGAGACACGGAAGGAGAAAAGGGGTCACTGTCCCCCCAGTTCTGCAAGGATGAGGGTAACGTTTCATCAAGAGCACCAGGGGAGGCTGGAAAAGAGCAGGAATTGCCTCAGCTCTCCTTGCTGGAGGAGGAGAACCTGGGCTGGTCCTTCTGCTGTTCAGACAATGAGCCCTCGTCTGTCCCCACCACTGCGGTGGAAATTGCTTTTCTCCCTGTAATTGCCCTTCTGTTCACAATCACTAATGCGTGTTTTTAGTCTAAATAACTTTTAGTTTAGGTTAAAGGCAAATGGGAAATCAGGAGAGAGCCCAAGTGAAGCTGCCACGAGGCACAAGGCCCGTCTGCTTCCCCTGCCATGAAATGAATTGAGTCCCACTCAGGGACAGCTCCTCCCCCCTCAAAGCCTGCACTCGAAGCACTCGAAGCAGTCCCAGGGCCGTTAAGGCCAGGGCTGATCTCTCCACGAACAGAGACGGTGCCAAATCGTCCCCAGCAGCCCCTCCCTGCATCCCACGCCTGCAGGATTCCCCACTGCTGCGTTTATTGCTGAGGAGCAAAAGGCACCGGCTGCGGCACGAAAAGAGCAGGAGAAATTAAAGGCACTTTCAGCGATGGAGCCGCTCTGATTCTGGGGATAAAACTCACAAAAGTGCCCAGTTCCTGAAGAAAGACCCAAATCCAATCCTGCCTCTGAGAAAACTCAGAGATTCACTCTCATATTAAGATAACCTGAGCTGTATAATTGTCCCTCGTTTTACATCTCCAGGTACACGAGATTAAAGATGAAAGACACGGTCCCTAACAGAAAAAAAAAGGTTTTAAGAAATGTAGGGTCAAATTATCTTCTTATGCAACACCACTGCAACCTAGAAAATCTAAAGCTGCAGGACATAAATCAACCACCAACTGCCTGGGGTTAAAGAGAAACTTCCTCTGGTAACAAACTATTGCATAAGTGCCCTAACGGGAGCTCCTGCCCTCTGAAATCTCTGTTAGGAAGGGGTCCCCGGGCTGCAGGACTGGCTCTGCAGGATCCTTCCTGTGTCCTTTTGTCTCTTACTCCATCCCACGAGCACTGGGCAGAGGCACAAAGGCAGCAGGGCTCAGCTCTGGGCTGAGGTGACAGCAAAGCTCAGCTGGGGCTCAGCTCAGTCCCTTTCTGAGCCCTGCCCCAAGGACCAGGGACCAAACTGGACCAGGGGGAGTTTAGGTTTGATATCTGAAAGCAGTTCCTCCATATGAGAGTGGCACAGGGTGCCCAGAGCAGCTGTGGGTGCCCCTGGATCCCTGGCAGTGCCCAAGGCCGGGCTGGACGGGGTTTGGAGCAGCCTGGCACAGGGACACTGAACTGGGACGTTCTGGGACAGTGGAAGGTGTCCCTGCCGTGGCAGGGGTGGCACCGGGGGAGCTTTAAGATTCCTCCCAACCCAAACCATTCTGTGGTTCTACGATTCTCTGACTTGAGCACCTTCCCCTTCTCCATCTCTGGAAAATTTCAGCCTCCCTGGTGCTGGCCATGACCACCCAGTGTCCACCTGGCCACCAGCTCCAGGTCCAGAGCTGCCCAGCACAGTCCGTGTCCCTGAGCAGATCCTGCCTCACCTCCCACCCACCCGCAGCCCTCCAGTGAGCTCAGCTGATTGCCATCAGCCACTTCTGGCCGAAATCCTGATTATTCACATTTTAACTCTTGCCTTACTCCCCCATCCCATAAATCAGAAACCAAGAGGAATCCCTGCCAGGGGCAGCCAGCAGCACGGGGAGCACCGAGTTGTGCCAAAAAAGACCCTGAGGGGCATGGAAAGGCAAAGTGTGGGTGCCACAGCACGGGGTCTGAGCAGCCTCACGCTGTTTGTTTGGTGACTGTTCTGCCACGGTTATTTTTAGCTGGTGACGCCCGGGGTATTTCGCTTCAGGACGTCCGGTCTGAGCCTCTTTCTGGGAATCCCACGTTCTCTAATTGTAAACAGCCCCATTCAGTCGCTCTGCAGCTCGAGAGGCCCCGGCCTGTGTCAGGTGTGAGTCAAACAGGAAACTGCTGCTGCTGCTGCCGAGCAGGAGAGCAGGCTTCGGTGTGAAAAAGACCAACCCGTGAGCTGGCAGCACCGCAGCCCTGCCCTGCCCTGCCCTGCGGGGCTCTGACCCAGCCGGGGTGCCCAGGATGCTGCCCAGGGCTGCTGCCCGTGCCAGGCTTTGGCTCTGCAGCTCCTCCTCGGCCGCGTTTCCTGCAAGTGCCTGTGCGATCCCCTCTCAAAGACAAGAGCTGGCTGATCCTGAGGCCTCAGCTCCTCCTTGGCCACGTTTCCTGCAAGGCCCAGCAGTGCCTGTGGGATCCCCTCTGAAAAACAAGGTTTGGCTGATCCTGAGGCCCCGGCTGCTGCTTTGGAACGCGCTGACACTGTGGGAAAAGGGTTCTGCTGACCCAGCCGGATCCAGCCCATGTTGGACGGGGCTTGGAGCAGCCCAGGATGGTGGGAGGTGTCCCTGCCATGGCAGGGGTGGCACAGGATGAGTTTAAGGTCCCTTCCAAGCCATTCCTTGGTTCTGTGGCCAGGACAGGCTGGATTAACTGCAGAGAAAAACATTTCCCAAAAGGGCTGAGGGCAAAGCACCCAAGAGTGGCAGGAACACGAGTTCCATGGAGCACCCACGGGGCTGTGACCTCCAGGACACGGCAAAAGCTCCCGGGAGGGAGCAGCAGCCCTGGCAGCGGCGCGGGGAACGTGCACGTTGTGCCCATCTCTTATCTGACTCATTTCAGTGTCTCAGGGGAAACCCTGGCACTGATAAACAGCTCCTGCTCCCGGCCTCCGCCTGCACCAACCGAAATCTGGAGCCTATTTTTAACCTCTGCAAGGGGGGAGGCTGCGAGGGTCGGTTGGCACCGCGGGGACAGGAGGGTGGCACTGCCAGCCCCAGCTGGCTCCTGGTGCCACTCACAGTGGTGAGACCAGAACAAGCCCTGCAGGCGCTTGCCATGCCCAGCACGGGCACCGTGCCCCCCAGGCCAAACAGCTCCAGCTTTTCATCCCCAAACCTGACCTGGCCAAACAAAGGCTGCCTTGAACAGCAGCGTCCCCTCCCTGCCACAGCACAGGGACAGCACCTGAGGTTTCCTTCCCAAAGCTCCACACGGCCTTTGGTTCCAGCAGTTCTGGGACAGCATTTTCTCCTATTTTCTGCCTCTGCTCCTCTCCTCACACGGATTCTCTGCCTCTCCCCAAAATGCTCCGCATCACAAAGTCACAGGATGGGTTGGGTTGGGTTGGAAGGGCCCTTAAAGCTCCCATTTCACCCCTGCCATGAGCAGAGACACTTCCCACTGTCCCAGGTGCTCCAAGCCTGTCCAGCCTGGCCTTGAGCACTTCCAGAGATCCAGGGGCCCCCCAGCTGCTCTGCCAGGGCCTCCCCACCCTCACAGTGAGGAATTTACAGGAGACTGCCCCTCCTCGGGGTGTTGCAGCCCACAGCAGAAAGCCCAGAGAGCAGCAATAACCCAGGAGCCACAAATCAACCTCGGAGGCGCAAGGAGCAGCTCCCAGTGTCCCCAGCAGGGAGTCCCAGGGCAGGCAGCCGTGACCGGGGGGGTTCTGCCGGGGCTGCGGTTCCTGCTCCGGCTGTTTCTGCTCCGCTGCAGAGATGTGCCATAAAACCTTCATTTCCTGACACACATGGGATGAGGCCAAGGGGTCGTGTTTTGGACAACCTGGCTTCTCCATGGCAACCGGCGCTGATGTCAGCGACGTGCAGCGACGCGGAGGGGCCCGGGGAGCGCGGAGCTCTCCAGGAATGGGGCAGGGGAGGGGGCTCAGCTGCAGGGGGATGCGCTTGCACGGGGCTGGGGCTGCAGCAGAGCGGCCCGAGCAGAGTTTTCCTTGGATGGCTCCGAGCACAAATCGTGGCCCAAGTGCTCCGGGGCTGGAGCAGCTGCAGCTGAGAGCGTCCTGCCCTGTCCCTCCTCCCGCAG
Source organism: Bombycilla garrulus (assembly GCA_013400315.1). Taxonomy (NCBI): domain Eukaryota; kingdom Metazoa; phylum Chordata; class Aves; order Passeriformes; family Bombycillidae; genus Bombycilla; species Bombycilla garrulus. The sequence continues at coordinate 350,442 of VXBU01017415.1, read as the reverse complement.
CTCGCAGCCCTCCCTCTGTGCATCCCCAGCCTTTCATCCCCTGCAGCCAAAAGGCCCCAGCCAGCTGCTCTTGCACAACTCTGGCTAAACCCTCTGACCATCTCCTCTCCTGATCCTCTCCTCTCCCGACCGTCCCCTCTCCGTGCAGGATTATTTGCAGGATTTGGGGGCAGTGAGCAGCTCTGCTCCCCCTTCCCCGACCTTTCCCCTCTGTGCTTTGTTCCTGCAGCCGCTGTTTGTTCCCATTCCAAACCCCCTCCCCACGGGGAGCCCCTTTACAGCAGCCAGATAATTCAAACCTCGGGCAGAGAGGCTCTTTCTGCTCACAGTCACATCTGCTGCCCTGGGGCTGCCATGGCTCTTGTGTCCGTCTGTCTGTCCGGGCTTCCTGTGGCCGGAGTCATCTGATCCTGCAGCACTTCACCTCTGGGCAGGGTGCTGAGTGAGTGAGAGCCTGTCTGGGTTTGCTGCTGGGGGATAAACACGCTGAGAACAACATCCCTGTGTGCCGGGAGCTCCGCCCGTTCGGGATCCCACGGGAAATCCTGAGGGTCTCTTCTCCACCCAGAAACTCCCGCACAGGTGAGAGACCTCAGCTCGAACCCCATCCCTGGCTCCTCTCTGATGGTTTGTGGCACTGACTTGGGCACGCTGGTGGAAGGGACTTTAAAAACCACCCCTGCCATGGCAGGGTCACCTCCCACCGTCCCAGGGTGCTCCCAGCCCCGTCCAGCCTGGCCCTGCACGCTGCCAGGGGTGGATCCTGTGTCAGGGCACGCTGTGCCAGGCCCTCAGCACCCTCACAGGAGGAATTCCTTCCCAATATTCCCTCTAGCACTGCCCTCTCTCAGACTGAAGCCATCCTGGCACTCCAGGTCTCTCCCCGTGGTTCCTGCAGCTCCTTCAGGCCCTGCAAGGCCACAGTGAGGTGACCCCAAAGATTTCTGTTCTGCAGGAGGAACAACCCCTCTTGTGCCTGAAGCACAGCACGGACATGAGCAGGTGAAGCTGGCACGGGCACCCCAGGTGGGGTTTAACTCGAGGAGTGCCCTGAGTGTCCGTGTGACATCAGGCAAGAGGTTTGAGTGACCTGGGACAAACACACCTTCCCAGCAGTGCTCCCCCCAAAAAAACAACAAAAAATGTTTACTTCAAGATGAACCAACCAGCTTCTCACCAGAACCAAAAGATCTGAGGCTAAACAGACCCATTTTCATCAAAAAGCATCCCCAGCCTGCTGAGTGCTGGCTCCAGGCTCTCCACGTTTCCTTCCCACAGGGACCCGACACCGCCAGCGCCGCTCACAGGGGAAAGGGAAAAAAAAAGAACAAAAGGAAAAAAAGAGAGAAAAAAACCAAAACAACACCACGTAAAACCTTCCAAAAATGTTGCACGAAAAGTGGCCACTCAGCAGAGCGAGTTTTCCTGCACAGTGAGAGTTGGCCGGGGACAGAACAGGAAATCACTGCTTCCTGCCTGCAGAGGAAGCGCCTATCTCATGCCCGTGATCAAAAACAAACAGCACTTCAATTAAACAAACAAAGCACCGAAAACTTCAACAGCTCCAGCCTGGGCCGGCTCCAGCCACAGGGAAACACGTCCAAAAATAAGAAGTTTGTAACCTTGAAAAGGCCCTTCATGCCCTTCCCCTCGCTGCCCACAGACTGTGATGCCACTCCAGGGATGTGGCAGAGGGTCCCAGTCTCAGGTTTGAGGAAGGAGCACGTCCGTCCGTCCGTCCGTCCATCCATCCATCCATCCATCCATTCATCCATCCATCCATCCAGCACAGGGTGCCCCAGGCTGAGCCCCAAAGCTCCAGCGTTGCTCATTCCCCATGTGCCCAGAGCTCTGGGCTTTTCCAAAGCCAGGCTGGCAGGAAAAACTGCCCTCCCAGCACGGAGGTGAGCACAGAAAGCAAGAAATGGGAAAGCCAAGGCTGTCCTGGGGCTGTGTTTGCTTCTCTCCATCCCCCAGCAGCACTTGGTGACCCCCCAGGCTCCATCTCCTCCCGCTCCACCCTCAAATCCCACCTGGCTCTGCTGTAGGTTTGCACCAGGATGGGTTTTACAGGCACAAGGAATTCTTCTCAAATGAGTTTTTGCATTTAAAAGATGCCAAAACAACAGCAAAGCAGATCCAGCTCCAGACTGAGGGAATAACTATTCCAGAGTCACTGACAGCCAATTCCAGGGATGGGGGAATGCGTGTGGCCACGAGGGTCCTTCTGTGTGGCCACCGCACAAAACCTCATTATTTAGCAGTTTGCTGGTGATCTGAGAGCCATCAGGTGCAGCCACCACTAAAGGCTGAGCTGATTTGTGTTGCCTCACCCGCCTGGTTTGTTGGGGCAATAAATAACCTTACCTGTTTCCTGGCTCTAATGCTGCTCGCTGGTTTTATTTGCTTTGAAAGTAAACTTCCCGTTGAATTAGCCAAGCCTAATTAATATTTATTTAAAGTGCATCTTCCTGATGATGCAAACGCAAACCTGTGTCTGTCCAGGACAGGGGCAGATGGAAATAAGGTCATGGAATGATTTATGTTGGAAATGGTCCCCAAGACCATCGAGTCCAGCTGGTGACTGGACTCCCATCCCAGGGTGGTCAGACACCTCCTATCACTTCAGCCCCAACGTGCCACCACCTCCAGGTGGCCTCCACCACCTCCAGGTGCCCCTTTCCAAGCCCTTTGTCCCTGTTTCCCACCCCCATGTGCCAACCCCAAGCTCAGCTCCACCACAGGAATGCGGCTGAAAATTCAGGACAACGAAAGACAAAATGCCTGCAGTCCTTCCAGATGCCAAGAAGCTCCCCCAGGTGGGACCCTGAGTGTTCCCAGGGATGGGGAGCCCAGCAGGGACACCCCAAACCCCAAACCGGGCAGGGGCACATCCAAGCAGCAGGGCAGGGTTTGAACCCAGAGCTGCTCTGTGGGTGTTTGCCCCCTGAACGCTCATCTGAGCCTTCCCAAACCACGTCTGGTCCTTTTCTGCAGCACCTTAGCCCTGGCCTGGCGGATCCAAGCGCGGCTGATGCTGTTCCACGCTGGAAAATCCATGCAACATCCCTGGGAAGTTGCTGGCTAGTATGGAAACGCTGGCCCATGTGCTCATTGTGCCAGCGCCAGGAGCACAGAGGAGCTCTGGAGGCTGCCAGGAGGGGACCAGGGCACACACGTGGGGGATTTTCAGTGCTGGGGAAGTTCTCATTGCCTTCTGAAAAATGAGGGAACAGAATTCTGCCTCTGAAAAGCTCTGTTAAATCTGAAGGTTGCAGCTACATTTCTATTAACACGAGGCAGCTCCTGCTGGAGAAATGCCCATCCCAGCAGGACAACAACAGTTTTGGGGGGCTCCTAAAAAGCCCAATTTTATCCACGTCCTTCAGCTCAGTCCATGGGATTTAAGGTCAACCTGCCACACTCACATTAAATCCCACAACACCTTGTTCGTTGTCAGAGAAACCAGAGAGCTGCCCAAACTTTCTGGATTTCACAGAGATCAGGAACAAGTGATACAAATAAACACAGCAGTGCTGGGACAGAAGGAACTGGTCCCACTTCAGCCAGAAATGGGATTTTATGGAGGGAAAAACTCAAATCTTTATCAAACCTACTCTGAGTTGCCTCACGACTGCACAGGCTCTCGAAGGACTTTGCACAAAAATGAGCTCTGCAGGTCCCCTAAAGAAGTTCCAGTCGTGTTTTGAGCAGTTTTGTGATGCAGAACACCAGAGAATTTTTACATTTGTACCACAAGAACACGCTGTGCTCCAGCAGCTACCTGAACCGCCACAGAGCCCCAGACGCTCTTAGTGAAGCCCTAACGAGCAATAAAAATGTTCTTTTATGCCTCGTTTGATCATTCCCCATTTACGAGGCCCAGGATCCTGTGAATCATGTTTTATCCCAGCCAGCAGACACTGGAGGCACTCGGGATGAGGAGGAAAAGCTCAAAGGAGGGGGGAGCCACCAGATAACAACATCTGGGCTGTGTTCGGCTGCACCAAATTCACTGCTCAGCCCATCCCACTCGGGCTGCGGGCTCCCCCAGCACAGCACAGGCCCCCGAGGGAACCAGCCACAGTTTGCTGGGAGGGTAAAGGCGGGGATCCCGTCCTGGGAGAGGCACATCCAGCAGCAGCAGCAGCTTCACCACTCGTCCCGAATCCCCTCAGTTAACACGCGCCGAGCTGTCCCGCATTCCGCCTCCTGCTTTTTGCCCACGGGACGATCCAAGCAGATCCCCGGGGCAAAGCCAGACCCCAGCCAAGGCTCACAGGGCACACCCTGCCCTCTTTCTGCGCCCCCAGCAGCCTCCCGAGGTGTTTCCTCTCAACGCCTTCCCAAATTCCACCTCAGCATCCCCCGGAGCCGCGGGGATCTTCCTCCCGCAGCCCGGCTCAGTCACGCCCGATTGCATCATGTTTGTTTTTCTCTTCCTTTGAGCTCAGGATTCCTCCCGCCTTGCCCAGAGCCAGGTTTTGCACGGTGTCCCGCGGCGGGGAGCCTGCGGTGACCCAAATCCGGGGACACGGCTGGGTGGCAAAGCCTCCTCCAGCACGGCTCGCTGGGAGCAGCACCCGCGGGGACAGCGGCCGTGGGGACAGCGGCGGCACTTCCCCGGGAGCTGCCGGCGGGGTCTGGGGGGATTTTACACTCGCAGCATCTCTCCTGAGCTCCCTGATCCCGGCGGAGCCGGGACGGCGAGAGGAGCCGGAGCTGCGGGAGCGGCGGAGGCGGGGAGCGGCAGAGCCAGCAGCAGGCTACTCACCCTGGCTTTGTCCTTGCATCCAGAGGAATTAAAGCCCTTGGAGAGGAGGTCTCATTGTTCAGGCTGCGCTTAAGGGAGGCAGCTGCTTTCTTTATATCTCAAGATTCACTAAAGTTCAGGAAGAGAGAGAGAGAGAAAGAGAGGGGACGGCAAAGGGGAGGGACCGAGCGCAGGGCCCAGAGGCCGTATAGAATGACAATGGAAGGAAATGCTTTATCAAACCTAGAAAGCCAACCCTGCCCTGGGAACACAGAGGGAGAGAAAAAAAAAAAAAAAAGAAAAAGAAAAAGAAAAAACTTGCAGAAGAAAAGCGAGTTCAGCTGCCCCGGGTCCCTCCCTTGGCAGCGGAGCCCTCCCCCCCAGCCCCTCACTCCCAAACACAATGCGAGCGCCGGTGGAAGTCGTCAGGCTCAAACTTTTTTTTTTTCCTTCATTAAACAGAGAGAAGTTTCAGTTCTAAAAAAAAAAAAAAATTAAAAAAATCCGACAACAAAACCCTGCCCGGGAATGG
>VXBU01017415.1:303440-345043 GCA_013400315.1 Bombycilla garrulus | reverse complement strand
TTAAAGCCCTTGGAGAGGAGGTCTCATTGTTCAGGCTGCGCTTAAGGGAGGCAGCTGCTTTCTTTATATCTCAAGATTCACTAAAGTTCAGGAAGAGAGAGAGAGAGAAAGAGAGGGGACGGCAAAGGGGAGGGACCGAGCGCAGGGCCCAGAGGCCGTATAGAATGACAATGGAAGGAAATGCTTTATCAAACCTAGAAAGCCAACCCTGCCCTGGGAACACAGAGGGAGAGAAAAAAAAAAAAAAAAGAAAAAGAAAAAGAAAAAACTTGCAGAAGAAAAGCGAGTTCAGCTGCCCCGGGTCCCTCCCTTGGCAGCGGAGCCCTCCCCCCCAGCCCCTCACTCCCAAACACAATGCGAGCGCCGGTGGAAGTCGTCAGGCTCAAACTTTTTTTTTTTCCTTCATTAAACAGAGAGAAGTTTCAGTTCTAAAAAAAAAAAAATTAAAAAAATCCGACAACCAAACCCTGCCCGGGAATGGGAATGTGACGCTCTTCCCCCTCCCCCGGCTCCAGCCGTCCAAGTTTCTATGAGTCAAACGTTTGCAATGTGTTACCGAAATGTTACCAAGCTGGAATGCAGCATCCACAGGGTTTAGCTCATAAAACTTTTGTTTGTTGGCCGGGAGAAAGTGTCACCGGCACAGAACTCGGTTCTTCCTCGTCTCCCCTTTGTTTTTGCCATCCTGGAGAGGGTTAAGAGGCGCTGACACCCGATGACGGTGGCATTAACCCAGCGCTCCAGCCCCAGTGGGAAGGGAAATTGTGGAAATTCTGCAGTTTGGTGAGAAGCGAAGGGAAACGGGGCAGCCTGAGAGAGCAGGTGGGGAATGAGAGCCAGAGAGAAATCAATCCGTACAGACACAAAATCCGGGGGTGGTTTGGGTTGAAAGGGGCCTTAAAGCTCATCTTGTTCCACCCCTGCCATGGGCAGGAACACTTCTGTTAAATCAGGCTGCTCCAAGCCCCGTCCCAGGGCACAGCCAGAGCCAGACATCAGCTCCTGAAGCACAGCTTTGGGATTTTGGGCTCAGGAAAGTGCTGGTTCCTCATCTGACAGTCCCGAGATGGGAACTTCCACCCAAGACTGCGACATCCCGGGCCCAGCCCCTTCCAGCAGCAGCTCTGGCTGTGCAGAAATGCTGAGGGACAGGGACACAGCATCATCTGCTGGATCTGACGGGAGCTGGGGCCACAGCTCTGAGCTCTGCTGAGCAAAACTGTCGGGAGCACAACCTGGAAGCTTCATGAGGATGATGAGGGCAGGGAGGAAAGCAGGAGAGCGGCGAGGAAACCCAGGGACTGTCCAGCCGCACTTGGAGCCTGAGGCTTTCCAGGAGGAAAAGCTCCTTCCACCTGGAACTGCAACCCCCAAAACCTTTCCGAGGGTGCAGCCTTCACCTTGCTGAAGGACCCGCAGGGCTCAGCTGCAGGAGGAGATGGTGATGCTGTTCCTGCTGACCCCCAGCCCCGTCCAACAACAGCACTTGGCCTCGTGTGGGGCTGCCTTCGGGTTTTGCCTCTGTCTGAGGGGAAGAAAACCTCCGTCAGGCAGGAGGATCCTCCCGGGAGCCTTCAAAGGGCTCCACCTCTTCCACCGAGCCTGCCCCGCTTTGTGCAGAGAGCACAGAAACTCTCCTGGGACAGAGCTGGGCTCCCTGCCCCGCTCCTGGCCTGGAGAATCACAGTCAACCTGTCCTGGCAATTTCCAGCCCAAATTAATTATCCTTTCATGCCAGCGGGAACAATGGCAGTGGAAAAGAAGGATGGTGGTCATCCTTCTCCCACCTCTAAAAGCCAAGTGATGCCAGCCCTGCAGAAATCTCACAAGTGAAAAAACTTGTTCATGGCATTTTTATGATGCTGTTCTCAGATAAAAGAACCTGGTATTGTGAAACAAGAAAGATAAAAAAAGAGAAAATAAAGATCACAGGGAAAGATCCGACAGGAAAGGCAACGGCCAAGGGTGAGATGTGCTGAGGAGGGAGCTTGGCCACGAGCCACGCAGGAGTGAGTGCCCGGGGTCACTCCTGCTCCTGGAATGAGCTACAAACTTTTGCCTAGTTGGACCTTCGCATCATTTGCATGTTAGGTGTAAGGACAGGCAGGAACTGCCAAAAGCAGAGCTGCTCAAAGGCCAGGAGGAGATAAGAGACAGGCCCTGCTCAACAAAGAGACATTTCCAGAGCTGAGGAAGTGAGGCAATCCTGGCTAATTGAAATGACTGACCAAGGTCTCCCAGGAGGAAGAAAGAGGGTGAAAGATGAAAATCTTTGTGTTTCAAAGGTGAAGAGACCAGGAAAGCTCACCTGGGAAGGTGGGAGGTGTCCCACTGGACCCCCGGATGGGCCTGCAGGTCCCAAACCGGTATCATTCTGTGATGAGCAGGATCCTGGAAAATCCAGGCTGTCACCAACAAGGCCGCAGCAGGTCCCAGATGGTGTTCAGGAGCATAAAGGGGCAGATGGATTTTGGAAAACCTTTGAGTAACAGTTTGAGCTCTGCTGAAAACCCCAGTGCCCGTATCTCCCTCAGGACCTCCTCCCTCCCAGCACGAGGACCAAGTTGTGCTGCGGGGTCCCAGCGTCCACTCAGACCCGTCCCACCCGCCCTGAGCTGCTGCCAGGAGCCCAGGCTTGGCTCCCAGCAGCCACAATCCTGCTCCGAGGGCCCGGGGAGAAGGGAACTGCCAGAAGCGCCCTCAGACACAAAGCAGAGCAGCTGAGAGGCTGGAGGAGCAGCAGCGTGGGCAGCAGATGCCCGCAGCAGGGAAGAGGAGCCGCCTGCAGCCGCATCTCTCCATAGAAGGCAGGGAAGGAGCAGGTTTGTTTCTGCAGGAGAAGAGTTATGGCTGCGAGGAACGGCGGCTAAAAATACCCCAGGAGCAGGGAGGTCACTTGGGAGAGCTCGGCACAGGTGCTGCTGCCCCACGTCTGGGGCAAAGGTGGCACTGCCACACGTGTGCCACCGCGGCCTCCTCGCAGCCGCTGCAGGGAGGGCGTTCAGCGCACCCCGGGGGCAGGATTGGGGTGTCCCAGACCCACAACAGACCCGGCCTCGTGCCTGGTTCAGGCTCTGAACGCAGCTCAGCCTCTCTGTTGGGAATTAGGACACGACTGGAGCCGCAGCTGTGCGCTGCAGGTGCTTCACACCAATATCAGGATTGTGTGGAACGGAGACATCGACCCCCAGGGGCTCTGAGGGTTCCCCTGAGCTCAGGCACGGCCTCAGCTGTCCCCAGTCTCTGCCCACATGAGAACACCAAGATTTTGGATGTGAAATGTCCGTGCCCCTCACAGCTCTGCCCCCAGAGACCTTCCCAGTGGGAATTGACTGGGATCAACCCTCGCACGTATTCCTGGTGGGATGTTCCCACTGGTGGCTGCTCAGCCCCCACGAGCCCCAGAGGGTTAAACTCAGGTTAAACTCACCCCTTCTCGCAGCTCTGAGCTCCTGAGGATGGAGGAGGCATCACCAACGTCCAGTGTAGCTCCACATCACAGCAGCACCTCCCTGGAGGCCTCACCCACCGGCAAATCTGCTCAAACCATTTCCCATCGCAAGGTTCAGCTGGAGAAAAGGCATTTCAAATCATTTCTCCTCTTTTGAAGGGGCTGGTCCCTGTGGACGACTCTGCAGCGAGGGCGTGAGGAGGATCCTGCCTGGCCTGGGTCCCAGTAAATCACAGTTCAGAGACAGCTGAACTCCATTTTATGATTATTAACCCCAGCCCTGCTCATTTGTTTGGCCTGTCTGAGGCTATATATAGTGATGGGCCCAGGCATGGCTGGGGGGAATTGTTTGCAGCTGTTAAACACAGCCCCCCCACCTTCCTAAAAAATGATTTAAAAAATATAAAAATAAAAAACTAACAAAACAGGAAGATTATGGTTGGGAAATGAGAAGCAGCTGTGAAGAGGAGGGATGAGGTGTCATACAGGGAGGACTGACTTCAAACCTTGCAGGAAATGTATGAGAAATTTCCCGGCCACTTTTGTAATCCATCACCACCCCCCCGTGTCCCGTGGTGGCTCTTGGCTCCTGTCACAGCCTCTGAGTGCCAGGGCCAGGAGCATCTCAGGCTGGACTCAGCAGGAACAGGCACAAAAATGTCTCTTTGCTCTTGCACTGCCATCAACAAGGTCCTGCTGTGCCTTTGTGACAGACCCAAAGCGCCACAGATGGAGTCAATGTCACCAACAGGCAGGTGCTGAACAAAGGGAGCTCCAGAGCTGGTTCTGGGAATCTCAGTCACGGAAAGTGGTGGTGAAACACTCTGAGTGTTCTCATGTGCTAAGGGAGTGCAGGGATGGAGAAACAGAGGTGGAGAAACTCGGAGGTGCCTTGCTGAGATCAGTGTTCTCTTCCTGCCCCCTCCAGGCACAGATCCTGGCACAGAGCAGCACGAGAGGCTGCTCTTCCTCATCGTGGCTCCTTTGGGAGCTGTCAAAGGGGGGGAAACCAGGCCAGATGATGGGGCTTGGAGCACCCCACTCTAGTAGGGCTCTCCCTGTCCGTGGCAGGGACACGGAACAAACTGAAGTCCCCTCCAACCCAAACCATTCTGGGATTCTGTGATTTATTCCACGCTCCCGGAGGAGTTCAGAGCTGGGAGGGGAGGAAAGGGGGTGGGAGTTTCTCTGGAGCCCTGGGACCAGGCAGAGTGGCACTGCCATGGAGGAACCCAGGGCTGGCCCCAGCTCTTGGCTCTTCACCGCTCTCCCTGGTGGCTCTAACGGCAGCGCCAGCACCCGAGCCCCTGCTCAGGCAGGTGCCGCTGCAGTTTAACGTTTTGTCTGGAGGCAGAGCTCAGGGAGGCACTGCCAGCACCCAGCTCACGCCCTGCTTTGGACAGGGATGCCAGAGCATCAGCTGGCTGGGTAAAACCAAGAGCTGACCTGGAGAGCGTTCTGACCTGGAGAGCATTCACAGTGGGGCCTGGGCTCCGTTCCTGGGCCTGCACCCTTGCCCTTCCACCCTCGCTCGTAGCTTCCTGTTTGCCCGGCGAGTTGGGGTGAGAACAGCCCCGCCGGGTTTGTTTTCAGCAGCACACGCTGCTCTCAGCGAGGCTCAGGGAGCTGGCTTCCCCCGGGCTGTGGTTTCAGCAGCTGCCAGCCCCGGGCTCCGCCGCAGTCAGGTGTGCAGCGACCGCACGGCGCCGGGAGGAGCAGCGGGGAGCTCACATCAAGGTGAGCATCTGCAGAGGAAGGGGCTCCCAACCGAAGCACCCCTGCGTGGTTGGCTTGTGGCCACCCAGCCCAGCCCTCCCTGCAGCACCCGCCTCGGCCCCACGCTCTGGCTCTGCACCTGCTGCCTCCGAATGCTCCTCCCAGGACAGGTCCTCCTTTGATTCTCGGCCAAACGCGGGCAAAGGGCTGGCAGGGAAACGGGAGATCGGGTTCCCTCTGTGGGAGGTGTCTCAGACTCACAACGATTTTCACTCTTGCAGGGTGACAGGAACTGTCCGGCTCCCTCTGTGGAAAGAGTGTTGAAGTCACAGAACCCCAGAATCCCTGAGGCTGGAAAAGCTCTGCAGGATCATCGAGTCCAACCCAATCCCCACCTTGTCACCCAGCCCAGAGCACCGAGTGCCACCTCCAGTCCTTCCTTGGACACCTCAAACCTCCCTGGGCAGTCCCTGCAAGGCCTGCCCACCCTTTCCATGCAGAAATTCCTCCTCAGAGTCCAGGCAGAGCTCAGCAAGGCTGTGCCCCCTGCCCACCTCTGGCCCGGACCCCCAGGTGCTGCTTTGGGTCTCTAAAATCTTTGATTTTCCCAAAGAGAAAGGAGAGCTGGGACAGTGGCACAGCCTGTGGGAAACTCTGTACAAACACGTTTGAAACCCAGAACTTCTTCTCCATCCCAAATTTGTAGCAGCCTGCAGAGATTTAACCCCTTGTTCTGCTGCTCCATCTCAATCCCCTGTGCAGGCAGGAGAGGGAGAATGTGGAGAGAGAATCTGATCCACTGTGCAAATCCCCAGCTGGGAGAAGGAGGTTGATTTACCAAGGCCAGAGGTAGTAAAGAGCTTGGACAGGAATTTGCACTAAACCTTTGACACACAAGACATTTCCCTTTCAGGCCAAGACAAACAAAGGAAGGAAGTGTCTGGGACTTTTAAAGCGACCTACTGGAGACAGGTAAGGGCAGATAAGAGCCGAAGGAAGAGTGGGCTGGGCGAGGGAAGTATCCAGTTTTACAGATTTGTTGGAATGTGGAGCGCTCTGCAAATTAGGCTGAGGGGAGGCGAAGCCACCTGGGGAAGGGAAAGAGGCTGAACATCCCCGAAGTGCTGAGCTTGGCTTTTCTATTCACCCCCTGCCTTTTTTCCACTCGCTTTGCAAAGTTCTCCATGCCTGAGGCTGGCAGGCTTTCGAGGCTCAGCAGCTGCTCACCAGCAGAGGCTCTGCCAGACCCTGCCGGGCTCAGGTGCTCAGGGCTGCCCTGCCCATCCCTGACAGACCCCAGAGATTCCCCAGCATCATCCTTGGTGTGAGAGAGTCTTTGCCCCTTTCCAGCACTCAGCTCCTGGAATTAAGAAAAAAAAGCATCTGGAGCTGTTGCTGTGAAAGGGAGAATAACACTGTGTGATGGAGACATTGAAACAATCCCACACGATTAAAAAGCTTTTCGCTGAGGCTGCTCTCTGTCCCCACAGCTCTGGTGTGGGGGACACAAGGGATTCTCGTGTTTCCAGGGCTGGGAATGGGAGCAGCAAGGCATTTCTGAGGGGCAGCAGTAGCCAGGCCTCCCCCAGCCTGGCAAGCAGTGACTTTTCCTGGTACAACACCCCTGATCCCTCATCCCTGTAGAACAGCATTGCTACAACATCTTCCCACCTGATAGATTTTAAATGCCTAAATCCCTACCCTTGCCTGTACAGGGTTAATTCCCGTCTCAGGGTTTCAGTTTCTCCCTGGAGTCATCTCTTTGGTGATTCCACAGGTTCCCTTCGTGAATCCCTCAGGGAACATTTTGCTCTTTGACCTCAAATCTTTTCCCTTCTCCACTAAATTGCTCCAGTTTCTTTTTAACCCTTTTTTCCTCACTCAAGATACAGCACAGGAAGATTCAGCCACAGCATGAGGAGGCCCCGTGGGATCCCCAGAAGGGACGGAGGGTAATTGGTGAGGGCCAGAAGGAGCAGGGGGGTCCTCAGTGCTGTCCCCACAGCCCCAGAGTCACTGACCCCGCTCCTTGGCCTTATCTCCAGGGTGTTTTGCATTCTGAGTCATTAAACAAACACAGGGACTGCTCTCCCTGGCCAGGACTCGAGGCTTGGATGAGGTTCCTCCACATGCGGAGCCTGAGACTGTGAAAAACAAAGCTGCTGCTTTCTGGGTTATTTATAAGGCAAACTGCACAAATAAACCTTTCCTACCCAGAACGGTCAAGGTTATGAATCCATAGTTCTCCTTTCCTACAGGGATCTTGTTTGTGACTCATTCCTGGCAGACCTCGGGGGCTCCCAGGGCATGAGCTGGGGACGAGGAGCTGGGGACGAGGAGCTGGGGGCGAGGAGCTGCTCCCAGGGCATGAGCTGGGGACGAGGAGCTGGGGACGAGGAGCTGGGGACGAGGAGCCGGGGACGAGGAGCTGGGGACGAGGAGCTGGGGACGAGGAGCTGCTCCCAGCGAGGAAGAGCAGGGCACAGGCAGCTGAAGGCTCCCTGCACAGTCCACCCTCCCTCACCGAGCAAAGACCTGCCCAGAAAAGCCATCTGTGAGACAACCAAATCCTTCCAATCCCAGAAAATTGCCTGGAGCACCATCTGGAGGCAGTTCCTGGAAGGTGAGGGCAGAGCTGGGACCTTTCCCGGGATTGGGACGTGGCTGTCCCTCTGTCACCTCACCTGGGACCCTCCAGGCTGGACCCAGCCCGGCTGAGGAGTTCCCATCCCACCATCCAGGAACCACCAGGACACTGCAGGATAATTATTAGTTTAAGAATAGTTTCAGCTATCTTTATCAAATTAAGAAAAAAAAAAAACCCTAACAAAATCCCTACAAAAAATTACTCATACTATCAGCTCCTTTCCTTCCCTACGAAAATATAAAATTAATACAAACCCAACACATTAGGGAATGTTTTAAGGCTGATGCATCTCTGGGTGTTGTTTTTCTCTTCGTGCCCTATGTCCACAGCATTAAACATTTCCTTCCCCTTCAACCCTTGAGGCTTTTCTTAAAGCTGGAACTCCAGGGGCTGCTTGAAATTCTATCACCAAGAATATGCTTACCTGCAGCTCAAAGGAAATTCTGCTTGGCTGCTGAGTTCCAGCTCCGGATGAAAGGAAGAAATGATGAAATAATGAAAGGATGAAATGATGAAATTATGAAGAAATGATGAAATGCCCACCTGGCAGAGCCTCGGCGCAAGGAGCTGCTCCCCAGGAACGGCGCCTGGGAAAACAATCAGGGGCTCTCCTTTCATGTGATACCTTAAATTTTAGCTTTTATATTTATATTTTTATATTTAGCTTTTATATTTTTCAGATTCTGTGCTGTTTCAATGTGTAGTTCTGAGCTTCACATTAAGTAACTAGTAGTAATATTAATTAGTAAGCTCTCTGCAGAGTAAATAGACAAAACAATTCCTTTCTAGCTGGGCACCAAGGACAAATTTTAGGCCCATGAGTGGAAACAACAATGAAGGAAGAGAGGTAACAAGGAGGATGGAGCTTCATCATTAGCTCCAATATGCTAATGGACCAAAACCTATTAAAAAAAACCCCATAAAATTATTGATTATTAATATAATATAAATAATAGAAATTGTTATAGAAATATTAACATAGAAATGACAATTATTATTTATATGTATATAGTACATACATATAAAAGTGTGAGCCCTCATGACCGGCAGCCATTTTGTGACCATTGTGGGTTTGACTTGGGTGCAGGCCCAAGGGCTTCCTGCACTGCCCAGGATGGATCCTTTCAATAAATCCCTTTTATCCTTTTATTCTACCTGGTCTCTGGCTCCAGGTCAGCCTACCCAGGTATCACACGGGCCAAAGCCAGCCCAGTGTCACGGGACTCATCCCGGGCAGGAGGTTTCAGGATTTTGGTGCTTCAGAGAAAGGGACTCAAGGGACCCCATAAACATTTATGTGGGGAGAAACATCTCGGGACTGAACTCTCAAATAAAACCCCCTTGAATGAAATATGATCTCAAGGACTGGATGAAGCCATTAGAAAGTCTGGGCAGGTTTAAGAGCTCACTCGTGTGGAAAAGGGGGGGTTTGGTATTTTCAAGTGATTCTACAGCACTCACGGCGCTCCCCAGGGCCTGGAGCCTGCTCTTGCTGCTAAAAATAAACCACTCAGGAAAGCTCCGACAGCCTTCAGGTGCTCTGAGCTGCAAAAAAGGAGAAAAGGCCACAAGAAAAGAATGGATGGGGCTGTTAGATGTGCCTGGGTGAGAAATTGCCACCTCCAGCTCTGCTCAACAGAGGAGTGAGCAGGGAGCTGTCATCTCACTGGGGGGAAATTATAGTTTAGAGAAAACACCTCACCTCTGTCCCTCGGTTTCCTGAAACCTGATGGAGGAAGACTCAGAATTAGGGGGAGAGAGAGTTTGTTTTTTCTTTCTAGAAGACACTGCATGTTTTTATTCTCCCCCCTCTTTGTGCATGTATTTAGATAAAAGTTAGGACACAAAGGCTTTGCTGGGCTGGTGCCAAACTAAAGCTCAAGAAAACAAACCCCAACCTTCAAGGCGGAGAGGTTCAGTGAGTCGTTAAAGGCAGTCCTGCTCGCACAGGAAATCACATCATGTAATCTCTTGTTTGGGACTTTGGCAAAGGATAAAATCCTTCCCAGAAGGGAGCGCTGCCATTTCGGAGAGCAACAGCCCAAGAGAAACACAGGATCTTGCAGGATCTGGCTGCAGAAACACCCAGGCTCCATCCCTGGGTGGGAGAGCAATTATTATTTATTTAATGGCAATTAAAACTACCTTCCTGTCCAAGCTCTCTACAGAAGTCTCCATCAACAGAGGTGAGAAGGAAACATTCTCCTGCCCAATCCAGGACCTGTTTCACCATTCCTGACCCAATTCTTTAACCTCTCAAAAACACACTTTACTTCTACCCTTCTGTTCTGCAAGGAAACCAGGGACAATTCTCACTGGGCAGGGCTTGTCACAGTCTTGGATACGCTCTGGAGTGATTTTATCCAAAGTGTTTCTTTCTCCTTCTCATGGGCCATGTGGAACAGTATCAAAAGCCATAAAACTTTATGTATTTACAGCCTCTTCGGGGAGCACAGCGCTCAGAACATCATTGTGGATGTAAATTAGCTCAATTAGCTTTGCTTGGGATGGTTGGATCTTGCCCAATTACCGTTGCAGTTTCTCATTCTCGCTGGTGCTGACAAACAAGCGTTTAAGTGCTTGTTCTGCTGTTTTCCCAGATCCCAACACCACATCGTTCCCTCTGATCTTCAGCCTCTGTTTTAAGAGAAACCTCTGGCATTTTTCCTTGACCGTTTTCCACCCTCTCTGGGTTAAAATTCCCTTCTTGGCTTTCTGGCACCTGCTGAGTGAATTTAATCTTGCCCAAATCACCTGAAAGTGTTCTATGAATTCTAGTGCATCTCTACCCTGTTTTTTCCTTGCTACACTGAGATTTCTCTCCTCTGTCAGTTCTAATCCTCATCTGATCCATCACCCTTTGAAGTTTTGACACATTTCAGCCTGTTTGGCATTACCCTCTATCAGCTTCTTGTCTGGATCCACAGATTCTTTCCACATTCAGAAACTCCTCAGTTAATTGCCAGTGAAAACTGCTGCTGCTGCAATCTTATCAAAATCTGAACACTGCAATTTTTCATTACTTTTATACCATGATAAAAGGGCCACGTGCCTTTGGACCAGCTGCTGGAATCAGAGGATCTGATTTTCCCTCCTGCTGTGGCTTTCATTAGTTAAAAACACCAAAAATGCCATGGATTCTCTCATACCCTCACCTGGTGGGCCTGGTCACCTCCTCATCCATTCATTTCTGGAATAAACGACAGCCACTCTGTCCCCAAACGGAACCATTCCCAGTCCCCTGGAATGACTGAGCAGGTCCTGGATGTTCCCCACAAAGCTGACACCCTCAAGAGGCATCTGAATTCAGGGACAGGACAGCTCCAACTGGAGCTGTAGGAGCCACTGCCAGAGTTTCACACGGAATCCTGAATTTCTCAGGTTGGAAAAGCCCCCTGGGACCAACCTGGGCCTGATCCCCACCCTGTCACCCACACCAGAGCACTGAGTGCCACCTCCAGTCACTCCCTGCACCCCTCCAGCTCCTTCCAACGCCGGACCACCCTTTCCGCGAATAAATTCTTCCTAAATTTTCACTGCTTTTTTCAAACTTTCCTTTTTGAATTTCCTGAACTTCTGCTGCCTGCACTGCTCACTCTCAGAGGGGGTGAAGGCTACATCCCCTCCGCAGGGCGCTGCATGGAAAGGGAGAGTTAAGAACTCTCCCCATCCCACCGCTCCCAGGGTGCTGCTGCTCTGCCTGCCCCAGAGGAGCCCCGGCTGCTCTGGAGCTTCCCAGCCTGGCTGAGCAGCGAATGCTCCGGGCTTGTCGCCCCATCAGAGCAGTTGGGAGACAGTTGGGTGTCTCTGGGCGCTGATAGCAGGGAAGGCTTTGCTCTGGGAGATAAGCTGCCCTCCCTGAGCAGCCAGGGGAGCCGTTGGTATCTCAGGGTCTCCCCAGACACACCCTGGGAACGCGGGGACAGTGAGGGGCCGAGGACAGTTAACTGAACCCCTCTATCATCTGCGCTCTGCTCCCGGCAATCGTTTCTGTCACGCTGATCAAGCCTCAGCAGTGACCTCTCCGAGCTGTAAACAGGCACTGAAAGCCTCGTGTGCTTGGAGATGGATTCATGCGGGAGAGAAAGGAGCTTCAGGAAGGTATTTCAGCCTAAGGTAGACGCTGAATACATATCATATAAATATATATATAAAAATATACATTATATATTGTGTATATATATACATTGTATATTGTATATATTGTATACTTGTATATATTGTATAATTGTATACATATATACATGTATATATATAGTATATATTATACATAATTCAGTATTATATATTCAGTATTTCAGCCTGAGGTTTTGAAATGCACAGCAGCTCCATTTGCTGCTTGAGTGACTGCCCAGCAATCCCTGCAGGTTTCAGGAGAGAAAAGCATCATGAGCCTCCCGTCTGGTTTTTGGGGAGCCAGGAGCGCAGCCATTCCCTTGCAGCCACAGCCAGAGCTCCCTGCCTCAGCCCAGGGCAGCAAATCCAGGCTCTGATGATTAAATGGCACCTGATACTCAGGAGTGAGGAACGCAGAAAGTCCAGACCGCCTTTATCTGCAGGAATCAGTAGATCCAAGTCCCGCTGTCAGAGTGAGGAAGAACCAGGGCGTGCGCAGAGGCTGCACAACCGAAGTGTTTGAAAACAAGGAGGGCAAACGTCGTGGTGAGGCAATAATATCGGTTTCCCAGTTTCTGTCTATATTACATTAAAAATATTTCCTTTTTCATTCTAAACGCTGCTCAGCTCAGTTGTGAGAAGGATGAACACCCTCCCCAGGCAGCAGCCACTCTCTAAGGTCCTGCTCTATTTTCGCTCTCTGTTTTCACCCATGGGAAGCCACCACTTTCCCAAATACAGACATTTTCATCCAAATAAAGGGGAGGGAGTCAGAATATTGTTAAAAAAAAGTATCCAGCTGCCAGGCAGAAATCTAAAAGAGGTGCAAAAGCATCGCTCTTTTTCGCAGGCTGGGGAGAGAAGGGCACTGCAACAAGCCAGCAGTGTCATCCGTGGGCAGGCGCTGCCATCTGCTGGCACCGAGTCCGGCTGCAGCTCCGGGCCGGGGAGGGATTGTCAGGGAACAGACAGGAGGGGAAAACGGGCAGCGCTCAAGTTCCAAAGCCCTTTTCTAGGAGAAACATTACCGGGTTTGGTCTCACTAAAAATACAGAGGTGATAGAATGTTTTATGGTGGAAGTGACCTAAAAAAATCATTCGGTTGCATCAGTCCAGGCTGTTGGAATGCATAAGACAGGAGCCTCTCTGAGTTCCTCAGAGAAAAGAATGCAGGGATTGAATTAAAGCCTTTGGAGAAATTAAGATATGTTAAGCCACCCAGACATGAAATAGAGGTATAAGTTCTAGTTTTAACTAAGTAAGAATATTTCCTAAGTGCCTTAAGACAGTAAAAAGTCCTTAGACTGAGTTTAAAGTTCAGTAACTTAGCTCCAGGCAGAAAAAAAAGGTGAAACAGAAACTGTGACAAACTGAAACCACCTTTTTATTCCCTGTCCTCTTACTCACAGGAGCCTCACCTGGACTTGAAAGTCAGTAAGGAAGTTATAGACAATTAACAGAGAAGAAATTCAGATGTTCAGCCAGGATTCAAACTTTGTCAGAGAAATTCTGCAGCCACACCTCAAAGTATTTTTAGTTCTGGTCTTGGTTACTCGAATGGAGCTTCTTGAAGGTTCCCAGCACAGTTTGCAGAACAACATTCCCAGGTTCTGTCTTTCCTGCTCCATGTTGCAGCTCACTCTGGTGGTTCAGAGCCCCTTCCTCGTGTCCCAGAATCAGCTGAAGTAACTTTATAACAAGCAGGTGTTTTTCTGGGCAAATAAACCAGGATTTCCTTTCAATCAGCTCAGAATTCGATCAGCATTATTTGATGGAATGGAATGTTTTGAAGCCAAGGACTGTTTCCAAACTACCAACAAAAATATTTGTATTTTTTTTTCCTCTGCATCTTATTGCAGCTTTTTTGCTTTTCCTTCCCACCATTTATCTTTCACAACACCAAGCCTTGCCTGTACTTCCTCTTTGGCTGCTGCTTGGTAGCTTTCTCATTTGCTGTTATTTTTGACTTCCATCCAAGCTTTGTATGATATTAATAGCTGTTGCACAGAACTGTAATCATCCTCAAACCAGACCTAATATTAGCANCGAATGGAGCTTCTTGAAGGTTCCCAGCACAGTTTGCAGAACAACATTCCCAGGTTCTGTCTTTCCTGCTCCATGTTGCAGCTCACTCTGGTGGTTCAGAGCCCCTTCCTCGTGTCCCAGAATCAGCTGAAGTAACTTTATAACAAGCAGGTGTTTTTCTGGGCAAATAAACCAGGATTTCCTTTCAATCAGCTCAGAATTCGATCAGCATTATTTGATGGAACAGAATGTTTTGAAGCCAAGGACTGTTTCCAAACTACCAACAAAAATATTTGTATTTTTTTTTCCTCTGCATCTTATTGCAGCTTTTTTGCTTTTCCTTCCCACCATTTATCTTTCACAACACCAAGCCTTGCCTGTACTTCCTCTTTGGCTGCTGCTTGGTAGCTTTCTCATTTGCTGTTATTTTTGACTTCCATCCAAGCTTTGTATGATATTAATAGCTGTTGCACAGAACTGTAATCATCCTCAAACCAGACCTAATATTAGCAGAAGTGGCCAAGAACTGTTGTCAAGGCCTGAGAGATTTGAGAAGTGAATTTTCTCCTCCATCCTGCCCCAGCCCAGGGAGCCAAAACATCTGCCCAGCACTCAACTCCCACAGCCCCATCCTCAGGCAAGGGAAAAGCAGCTTGGTTGAGCCCAAATGCCCAGAAAGATGCTGAAAGAAGATGCTGATGTGAGGATTCAAGAATTAGATGTTATTGGCTGTCTAATTAATGCTTCAGTCTAATCAAGATAGAGCAATCACTCATTGTTCATCCAGCAGTGCTAACACTAATAGCCAAATTACTCATTTTCTGTTAAAGGTTGTCAGCAATAGGAAAAATAAACACAGAGGATAAAAGCATCTACTCTGCTCCTCCAGCAGTAAATTCTCCTCCCTCCTTTGCGCTGCTGCAGTGACTCATCAGCATCCTGAGGGGGAAATAGTGACAAATTTCTTTCTTTTTTGCTAGGAGGAATATGATTCTAAGGCTGGTGGTTTCTTCCTTCTCTGTTTAGAGTTTACTTGAGGCTACTTTTTAAAACACATTTTCTACTATTCTCTCAACTGGAACCTTTCTCCGCAGGGCTGCAATCTCCTGTTACACCCAGACATACCACGTGTCCTGAATTTTACCTCTGTTTTTTCTGTCATTTGCACTGGTTTCTGTCACCTGCCAAAACCTCAGTGCTCAGCACTGGATTCCTGGTGAGCTGCTGATACCCCTGGGGCCATCCCCAGCTCTGGCAGCACTCCCTGCTCCTCGAGGAAGAGCCTGAGATTTACCCCAGGTGCCCTGCTGTGCCTCACACCAAACCCTGCGATTGCCACTGCCATCCCCTTTCTGCAGGGCAGTTCCTGTGACAGGCAGACAGGATAATCTCCAAAAAGCTGCCAGGGCAGATCCAAACAAGCCCTGGGGACAAAGTCCTGCAGCGTCACACAGAACCTTTGGCTCTCAACGATAACGGTGAAGTTACATTTCCATTCTGACAGATCCTCCACCTTGCATCAGGTACTTCCTAAAAGCTGAGACTCCAAAATCCTTTTGAGCAGCGAGAAGGTCTCGAGGGGCAGTTCAAACCCTGCTGCTCTGACCACAGGGTTCCCTCTCTTGTCCATCCAGACCCTGGAGTCGTTTTACGAAGGGAACTTGGTAACTTCAGGACAGAATACTTTCATTTTCGGTTTAAGCTCTCTAAGTTTCGTTTCATGCTAGTGAGGGGTTTCATCTGACTCCACCCAGCAGAGAGCTCTCCTATTTAAAGCTCAGTTTCTAGGTTACAGACTGTTCTGCCCGGGGTCTGCCGCCAGGAGGAAGAGGTGCAGCCAAGCCATCCCTCGACAGTGACGTGATGGCCGCAGCAAAAACGAGGTGAGTGCACAGCGTTCGTTCTTGTCACAGCTCCCACAGCGACGCGGGGGGGGGGGGGGACGACGACAGGGACAGGGCTCAGCACAACGTCCTGGCTCAGTTTCACCATGGTTAAGGCTGGAAAGGGCACCTGAAAGTTACTTTGTCCAGCTGCTCAAGCATCCAGACAGCTTTGGAGTCTCTCTGAGGGTGGAGACTGCACAGCCTGTCCCGGAAAACTGTGCGAAGCCTCTCTCCTTCTCATAGTTAAGTTTCCTGATGTCCAGATGGAGCTTCCTGGGCTTGTTTGTGCCCTTTTTGTTCTGGCACTTCTTTGTACCCTCCCCTTCAGCTATTTCTGCCTCTAGCTCTAAGATGCTTCTGAGCCTTCTCTGGGCTGAACAGTCTCAGCTCTGTCAGCATTTCCTCATGGAAGAGACTCCAGTCCAGCATCTTCCTTCCCTTGCTGGGCTCTTTTTTGAGCCATTTCTTCACCCTTCAGCTGAAGGCACAACCCCTGCTTCCTCCCCTCAGAAGGTGAAGAAGCTTTCACTGTCCCTTTCTGCAGCCCATCCCAGGGCTTTGCCTTAGATAAGAGAGCAGCCCCGGCTCCAGGCACTGCTGACTCCACTCCTGCCTTGCTGTTCTCCAATGGGAAGGCTCACAGAGAGCTCCCTGAAAATTGGGCTGATTTGAAGGTTTTTAGGCAGCCTGAGTGCAAGGGATGTGTTAAACAACTGGAGAGAGTCTCCTCCTCCACCTTCCTTCCTCTTTCCCAGCTCTGTGTGGGCACCCCAGGGTCCCACCCTTCCATAATTCACCATTTCCTCTTTGTTTCCCTTTCCTCTTTGTAGCAAGGAGCAGCTGAAGGAGAAGCTGGACGCCCTTCAGTGTCACTTCACCTGGCAGCTGGGGGTTGACTCTCTCAATCTCAAGCATGTCCTGCAGAAGCTGGATGTTGAGATCGTGCACATGGCCCACCAGAACCGGGTGGCCCTCCTGGGGCTCCAGGCGTACCTGCACCAGATGAACAACGAGAGCACAGAAGCTCTGCAAAGCCTCAGAGCTGCTGAGGAGCACAACAACAAGGAAGAGGAGCAGGCGGCATCTACTGCCGGCTCTGTGATCATCCACGGGAATTATGCTTGGATTCACTACCTCCAGGGCTCCTATCAGGAGGCTGAAAGCTGCCTGGAACGAGTTCAGCAGCTCTGCCCAATGCCTTGGGACGTGCGGCTGATCCCGCACGTGCAGGCCCTGAAAGGCTGGTCCCTCCTGGTTATCAGAGCCCGGAACGGGGAACGGGCACGAGAGTGCTTCAACGTGGCCTTGATGCTTGAGCCACAGAACATCTCTTTCCATACTGGGCTTGGAATGGCTCTTTATTCCTCCTGGAAGTTCACCTGGCAATCTGATTTTGCAAGAGATGCCAAAATCCAGTTGGAAAAAATTGTCAACGAGCAGCCAACTAACTACAGAGCCAAAATATATTTGGCCAGGCTATTTGAACAAGTAGATAAGGAAAAAGCAAAGGTCTTGGTTGAAGAATGTGCAGAGAAAAGCTCTGATCCCGAGGTCCTCAAACTGTCAGTTTTGTTCTGGCTGCCACGGTCGACAGAGCGTGCGCTTGAGATCGCCCAGCGAGCCCTGCAGCAGGACCTGGGCTACCACCTTCTCTACCAGGCCTTGGCCAGGTGCTACAAGCAACACTGGCTTAAAGCAAATGAGGAAGACAAGAATGAGATAGTGGATGCAGCCATCAGGGACCTCCAGCAAATTGTTCAGAAACACCCAGACTTTGACCTCACGTTTGTCAAGCTGCAGCTGGCAGAGTTCATCGGTATGAAAGACCCGGCCCGGGAAGAAGAGATCTACAGGGAGCTGCAGGAGAAATTTGACACCATGAGCCTCACCTGCCGTCAAGCCCTCAATCTTTCCTGGGGAAATTTCTTCTTCTACAGGAAGGGATCCAAGGACAGGGCAAAAGCCAAGTTCATGGATGGTTACAACATCCCTACGCAGACAGCCCAGAGGAAGGACTGCGGGCGCAAGCTGAGGAAGATCGCTCAGATCTACCAGCGCAACGGCGACACCGACACCGCCGACGCCATCCACCGCTTCCTCAAGGAGGCCGACTGCCACCTGTCTGGGCAGATTGGTGCACTCAGCTTGGACGATGGGGAGAGCCACATCGTGCAGGGAGCAGGCCAAGAAGACTAGGAGGCCAAAAGGACGGCGTGGCTTTGCACAGCAGGCCCATCCGCACACGGGCATGGCGGATCTGTCAGCTCCTCACACTGTCCCATCGCTCAGCCATCAAATCCCCAAACCTTGCACACGCTGCTGTGGCCTGCTGCTCCCAGAGGGAATGGACGCAAGAACAAAGAATTTGGCTTGTGGGGTCTGAGCACAATCTTCAGCAGGTGTGGACTTGTGTCTCGCCCTTGGAACTGCCACTGATCAGAACTGAATGCTAATCAGGGCAGTGTGAGAAATCAACTCATTAATTATAAGAATTCTACAATTTACATTGAACCAGGAGGTGGATTCCTCCACAAGATCAGTGAGGAGCCATAATGAGGGTGAAGTCCTTCCTCACAGGACACAGATGGTCACTGGCAAATGCATTAAATGCTGCTGATAAAGGAGCCCACAAGGGTGATGTTATCTCCACTAATCCCCAGAAGCACACGCATGCTTGCCCCTGCCTGGATGTAAACCAGGAGCTTTCTTCTATTGGTTCCCACCAGGAATGACATTTTCATCCCTGTTTCTGGAGCCAAATGGACACTTTTAACATTCTTTGATCAATAAATATTTCTCTGTGTGATTTCTCCTTGCTGGTGCCTTCTTGCAGCCCAAAGTATCCAGAGCATGGAACTCCAAAGATCTGCCCTCTCCTCACTGTTCACACTCTCCATCCCCCCAGGCCCTTCCCACGTGGAATTTGTGCCCTTACCTGCAGGCACAGGTGGGCACGCCCATCCCAGTCACCAGCAGTACCTGAGTGGGGGTGGCTTCCTCAGATGTCCCCACAGAGCAGTGCCACAGGGACCAGGACAGATGCTACCAACAGTGACCCTGTTTCTGCTCCAGAGAGGAGCAGGCAAGGACCTAGTCTGGGAAAAGTTGCTCCAGGAAAGGACTAAGTGTGCCCAGAAACAGAATTTGGGTAAGGAGAACACACCTTAGTGCCCCTCTCATGCACACCTGGGGTGCCACAAACAGCTCCTCGTTTGGGGGTCCCAGCAGGGGGTCAGCACCAGCAGACAAACACCTCACCCCCCAGAGCCCACAATCAAGGGGACAGAGGAACACCCCAGGCCACCACACCCACATCGTAATTTGGGGACCAACCTGTCATCCTCCTTGGTCCCCTGGACCCAGGAGCCACAGCCCAGGGCAGGATCCTGCCCCCAGCAGCAAAGCTGGCTGGGATCAGTCCTTGGGGCAGGAGCTCCTCAGAGAGCAGCCCCTCTCAGCGAGGCCACACACGCCTGGGTGAAAACACACATGTTAAAACCACGAGCCAGAGAACACAAAACTGTGGGTTGTGTAATACATGAGGATTTACTTAACTGCACGGTCAGGACAGTTTTCCAAAGCTCAGTTAAAACAGCCAGTTGATAAACTCGTGTGTGTTCCACAGGTGTCTTCACACAGCACTGGGCAAGGCCCCAGAGCCTGCCCGGGAGAGCAGGACCCCCATCCCCAGTGAGCCACCCTCCTTCCCTCAGCAGCACTGAAGCCTTTGGGCTACCCAGGGGTCCTTTGGCTTTGCATCCACACCCTCCTCTACAGAATGCAGCCCTGGCAAGCACTACAGGAAATGCTCCTTTAAGAGGAGCCACAGCCCCTCGGGCAGTTCATTAAAGACAGGCTTTGTGCAGCAGCCCGGTCCAACAGTGCCATCCTCAGGATTCCAGCTGCGCCACCAGCCAGCTGCGACAGGCTCTGTGCTCACGGGAAGCCCGGAGTCTCACAAAGTTCAGACACCGCTGTGTCAAGAACATCCTACAGAGTCCTAAAAACCCCAACCAACTGACCCTCCCTACTTCACACAGGGAGAAAACCAAATGTTAGTGAAAATGCCAGATCTCTAGAGTTCTTTTAATGATTAACACTGAACAAATCCTGCTCGTTACTGTCTTCACCAACACTACATTCAGCATAGCATTAGATAATAAAAATAAATTGCACTATAAAATCCCATTAAAAGTCTCAGTTAAGCTGAAAGATAAAAAGTAAAACATAATTTAATATAAAGCTGCCAGGGGCCATGGAGACAACCTGCATTTCTACTACTTGTGAGCATTGGTGTGCAAATGCCAGGACAAGACCAACTCCCAGGTCTTCACTTCAGCATAGGAGAGGCAAAGAAGTTCCCCTGATGCCCAAGCTGGGTTGTTGACTTGCTTTTGCTCCCAAATCTAATTCAAGAGAAACACAAGAATATCAGTTTGGAATCCTGGACACAGAGGGCCAACATTCTCCCTTTTCCAGGGAACATTCACCCAAATTTCACCCCCATTTTCACCTCCCAAACAGACAATGTTCCTCTCCCTACCAGAAGAGGATGTTCGTTACCCAACAAGCAGCTCCTGATTAAGGGAGGGTTGACCAAGTAGTAAGTGCAGGCTGCTCCCAAAATGTCTCAGTTCCCCTAGAGCACCCAAATCACCTGCAGTCATTCCAAACAAGGCCTGGCAGCACCCGCTGGCACTTACTTGGGGGTGGTCTTGCTGAAGGTGGAGCGGACCCTCTGGGACAGGGAGCTGGACGAGGGCGTCTTGGAGAGCTGCTGCTGCTCTGGGGTGGTGAGAGGTCCCAGAATGCTCACTGCCAAAAGAGAGCAGCACAGTGTGGGGATAGCTCAGGTTTTCTTTGCTGTGCAGGGAACATCAGGCATTCCTGGCATCTGTCACAAGCACTAGACAAATCTGGCATGTGCTGGCACACTTTGCTTTTCCCTCTCCCTGTGTGAAGCGAGGAGTGCTTGGCTCTAAGAGCCTCCCAGGCTGCTTGGACTGGGGGTTGCTGTTTTAGTAACAGAGCAGAAGCCAGGCTTACCTTGAATGTCAGGTGTCCGTGGCGTGGAATAGGCGTTGGTGTTCTCAATCACGTGTGCTGGGTCAATGTTCTCCTGCTCCACCATCATCAGCTGGCTCCAGTAGTCCATGGGCAGCAGCAGGAGTCGCTCCACGACCTGCAGAGACTCCCGTGAGTCACTGCTCACAGAACCATGGAGTGGTTTGGGTTGGAAGAGAGAAAAGCACCAAGGTTTGTTGTCCTACCTTGGGCTGACGTTTGGTGTCTTGCAGGAGGGTCCTGGGGTCAGGATCTGGCACCGCATGGGCGACTATCGTGGGCCCAAAGACTTTGGCCAAATTGGAGATGTCCATTTTGGTGTCTGGGCTCTGAGCCACCCTGCATTAAAAGAAAATAGGAGAGAATGTAGCTTCACCCCTTCACTTGTGATACAAGTCCCCTGTCCCACACACACCTGGCCTCTCAGTGAGCAGGTTTGTTCCAGAATGAACACTTAATGCTCACAAGCAGTAACCAGAGCCAATTAGAAAAAGCACCAGTGGGGTGACCTTCCCCTTTCAGATCACAGAATGGTTTGGGTTGGGAGGGACCTTGAGATCACCCTGGTTCCAATCCCCCTGTCCATCAGAATACCTCTGCAGGTGGACCATGAGGAAAGCCAAGGTGTCCCTATTGGCCTGAGGAAGTTCTCCAACTGCTTGGTACATAGCAGCAACGCTGTTGTCCTCATCTGGGATTTCTAGCAGGAAAAAAAATAACATTTAGACCTAAGAAAGTACTCCCAATACTCCCCTCACAGCCACAGCTACCCTGAGAAATAAAGCAGCCAGAAACTTCTCATGCTATGCTAACAATCTTGTATCCTGCCCAACCAGAAGTCAGGCACGAGGGCTCCACAGAGCACCAATGCCTGCAAAACCACAGCCACTGCAAAACCACTCAGCAAAGAGCTGGAGATGTCCCACATCAACTCCTCACCTGCAGCTTCCATGAAGGTCTTGTTTAAGCGGAAAGTGAGAAGGGGCTCCTTCATGCTGCGCAGGAAGTCCTTGAGAAGGCTGCAGATGGTGTGGATATCGTCCACTTTACTGAGCAGAGGAACGCTCTTTGCTCTGAGAAACTTCTCTTTGAGCTCCCTCACAGTCTTGTCACAGCCAGAGATGCGGTAAATGCCTGTCTGTTGGCACAAAGTTTGGCTCAGAGGACAGGTAAACTGATTTTCTTCCACCCCTACCTTCTCTCTATACCCGAGTCACCCACTGAGCAGCACAATCCCTGCCATAAATAAGGGATATTTGGGTTAACAGTTTGCTTCCCTAACACCACAACCCATTTCATTAGCACTGTTTCACACCTCATTTTCTTACCTCATGCAGCCCTCGTTGCTCGATCTCATTAACACAGTGCACGATGATGGAAGGGATCATTGGAGGAGTAGAAGGGACAAAATCCATCAAGGTGCCCTAAAAGGCAGAAGTAAAAAAAAAAAAAAAAAAAAAAAAAAAAAAAAAAAAAANNCAAACAAAAAAAAAACCATTCAGTCAGACATGGAAAATACTCTCTCAGGAATTCACAGCAAGATCTATGGTCTGAAAACAAGAATTGCAGCTCTTCTCAGGACAGATGAAGAAATATCACATCCATCAGCACAACGCTGCCTCGCCTGCCCAGAGCTGCCACCTTCCCCACTCAACGCCCTCCTACCATCACACCCCTACACCCCCTCCCTGCTCGTGGAAACCATGCATTAACGAGCTCATTTGCATGTTATTATGCAGCTCTGAGCAACAGGAGCTTTGCTGGGGAAGGCAGCCTTGGAGCTGAGCAAGGTGGGGCCCCCCTGGCGGCCCCCAGCCCGGGCACAGACCCACCTCCCCAATTGGCACCGGGGTGCCCGTCAGCGTGGGGATGCAGGGCAGGGGGCAGCGCTCGCGGCACTCGGGGTGAGCGACCACCCGGCAGTCTCTGCACTTCAGAGAGATCTTCCCAAACTTGACTCTCTTTCCACATGGAACACACGATTCTGGCTTGATAACCTGGTGATCCAGAGCACACAGATGGGAGAGATTAGGGCAGGGTAGAAGCTCAGCAGCAATTAAACTGGGTAACAGTTCTCTGATCCATGGTAACTGGTACAGTTCATACTGAGCTGAGACAAAACTGCAGAATCCTGGAATAGCTGAATTGGAAGAGACCCACAGAGATCATCAGTCCAGCTCCTGGCCCTGCCCACGAACCCCAACAATCCGACCCTGTGTCTCCCTGGGAGCGTTGTCCAAACACTCCTGGAGCTCTGGCAGCCTCGGGGCCGTGCCCATTCCCTGGGGAGCCTGGACAGTGCATGACCCCTCTTTGGGAGAAGAACCTTTTCGCAATACCCAACCTAAACCTCCCCGACACAGCTTGCAGCCTCCTATCATCCACATTTCAAGATGGAAGGAGATGCTTTTCCAAGCTCCTCCTGCCTGCAGACCCACCGTTTTTGAAACAAAGTCGTGCAGCCTCACTCCCCCGTTGTGCTGCGGGGTGCTGGAGCCATTGGTGTCCGACTTGGACTCCAGCTGCTTACTGCCTATGCTGGACTCGCTGTTCCAGGGCTGCAAAGGACCTGGAGGACACAAAAGGAAGAGGCTGACTGGCTGGAATCACCCTCTGTCCCCAAAAGCATGGGCATCATAAAGCAGAAGCAGCTGCCAGGTCCTGGCAGGAATAAGGAAGGTTTCAGGACAACCGTGGAGCTGTGTGGGGTCAGATGTGACACCCACCACTCTTCCTCCGGCTCCTCCGAGGGTAAGGCACAGTCTGGATGGTAGAAATGGCTTCAATTGGGCCACCATCGTTGGGGACCATCACAGTGGTCTTTGCTACTATGGATTCATTAGCCTGCAATGACAAACACACCAGTGACAGGACACGGCAGTTCCAGCAGCCCTGGGAACAGGCAGGACCTGTGGCCAAGGGCACACACACCCAGCTGGGAGCACCATACCTGCTCTGTTGTGCTGCTGATGGATCTGGATTTCTTCTGAGGAGCTGGGGGGCCTTCAGCAAACTGCCTGGAAGAGCGCTGAAAAGAGAGCACATTCTTGTCTCAAAGCAGGAATGCTGCTCACCTGGCATTGCACTGGTCCAGGATGGCAGGAAGGACTGAACACCTCATGGGTCTGTGGTGTGTGCAGACAGCTCCTTCAGAGGAGCTTTGTGGCAACCTCAGAGATGCCAGGAAGAATTAGGGAGCCTCTTTGAAATAATTTTCCTAGTCAGATTTATAATTGATTTCAGAAAAAAAAAAACAAACCCGACCTAAGAAAAGGAGGACAAAGAAGCCTCAACAAATCCATGAACTACACACACAAAAAACAGCAGCTAAAGAAGTCCCAGACTCTTCCCAGCTCCACCAGGTGATGGTTTCAGGCTCATTCCCACCTGTATCTTCTACAGATTAAAACAGAACAAGCTCCTTTACAGAACACAAAAGTGTTAACTTCCTACACCATTTTCCCCTAATCTGGGAGCTGTTAATAATCTCCAAGGGTTTTCTTGCAAATCCCCGACAGTAACACCACAGGATACACAAACTCCACTCGTTTTCAGCACACAAAGGATGACATCAGACCCAAATTTCAATCTAAACCCCCAGAGCAGCAGCACATCCATGCCAGCTCTGTGTTTAGTGGCTCAGAGGTCACTCCAGGTGGCTGTGAGGTGACAGATGGTGGCATTGTGGCAGCCAGGGGGAGCAATGGGAAATATGTGACAGGGAACAATTGAACAATACCCGCTTCTCTCTCCTCTTCAGCCTGACAGCTTTCACCATGGAAGAGTCCCAGTCCTGGGGGAAATACACAGCACTGGTTAATGGTAAATACCACACAGCCCCCGGCCAGGGCTTTCATCAGATTTTAGCCAACAGCACACTCGGGAAATGCAAATCAGCCCAGGCAAGTCAACACCCCAGGAATCTAAACACAAAGGGTCCCTGGAGACCAACCCCCTCCCCTCGGGCTCTACAGGGGAGGAGAACTTCAGATCTCGGAGTTACATTACCAGTGAGTCATCGGTCTTGTCAAAGCTGATGTCTGACAGAATTGAGCCAGATTCATCTATTGTAGACAGCCTAAAAAACAAAAATTAGAAGCTTGTATCAGTTTGGCTTTCAGTCAGTCACGGTTCCAGAACAATCCCACTGACTCAGAAGAGCCGTATTTTAAAGTGAACAAAAAGGGAAACTGTTGACACGGGTGCAGAATGTGTCACAGAGGCCGACAGCTGGATTTATCACCCCAGAGAAAATGCAGTTTCCCTACCTTTTGTTGCCTGAACTTCCCCCAGAAGGCTGTGGCCTGTTCAGGAAGGCCAGGACAGACTTCTGCTCCTCGCTGAGCTGGATGCTGCCCGAGGAATCACACATGAGCAGCTCCCGGATCAGCTGGATCTGCCTCTCCTGTGAGCACAGACAGTATCAGCAGCTGGACACAACGTGTTTAATTACTGCAAGACCCCACCAAGTGTTTGAGACAGAGATAAGCTCCCAGAACTTGTGGCAATGGACTGCTAATGGCTGCAGGCAGGTAATGGCAGCTCAGCTCCACCAGCAGCCACTCTCCTTTCCCAGATTAAAGCAGAAGGCAGCTCTGAGGAGCTGAGCCAATTCCTTTTTTTTTTTTTCCTTTCCTTCCCCTGAGTGCCAGTCCTTATTTGCCTCTGATCAATGCAGTTTAATCGCCTCATCTCCACACTCTCTAGAGCTGCCGGGTAGCACAGGAATTACTCACCAGCTTCTCACAGTCCATTTCAGCTTTTTGCCTCCGTTTGATCTCCACATCCACCTGATTGCGGGCATGTTTCAGCTTCACGTCCAGGGCACTGCGCTCAGCTTCTGTTTTCATGAGGAGATCCTTGTACCTGCCGAGCTCGTGCTCTGTTTTCTGCCATTTCCTCCGGTTCTCCTCGAAGTTCTTTGCTAACTGAATAAACTCTGGGGAGAGAACATGTGAAGATGTAGCTGGGCAAGCAGAGGAGCAGGTGACAGCAGGTATCTGCTCACACAGAATCCCAGGATTCCTGAGGTGGGAGAAGACCTCTAAAAGCATGGAGTCCAAGCTGAGCCCAATCCCCACCTTGTCACCCAGCCCAGAGCACTGAGGCCATGTCAGTCATTCCCTGGCCAACTCCAGGGATGGGCACGCCAAACCTCCCTGGGCAGCCTCCTCCAATCCCCGAGCGCCCTTCCCATGAAGAAATTCCTCCTGATGCCCAGCCTGCTCCCAACTGAGGCATGGAGAACTCAGCCTTTGGGCCAACCCAGCCACACCAGAGATGTCCATGAGCTCTTTCATTTTTCACACCAAGCCCTTCCTGTCAGCACCAGCCAGTAGAGCTGGAACACGAGACCTTGCACAAACCCAGTTTGCAACAAGCAGAATGTGGCCCTGCTTAGAAATTCAGCTGGGACTTGATGTTTATCCTTAAAGGAAAAACCCAGATCAGAGGGGGTTTAGTATCTTCAGCAGATTCTTTAGGAACAAAACTCACGGCATTCGTTTCCTTCGCTCAGGAGCTCGGCCTGGCGCGTGAGCTGCTCGTACAGACCCCGCAGGTTCATCATGGCAGTCTCCATCCTGCCAAAAAACCACAGCTAAGCCAGCAGCCCAGCCCTTCCCACCCACCTCCGAGCAGAAACCAGCCCAAAGAAAAGAGAAGCAACCTCGGAGTTCCTGGTTGTAATGCTTTCAGGCAGCTTGGAGAAGCTGCATGAACAAAACTCCTATTTTATGGAGATAGATGTATCTACCTTTTTTTTTTTTTTTTAATTGGGAACAAAAATCCACAGCCCTCCACAGTTTATGGATAAAAGAGCCTTGGAGAGAGGCAGATCTGCCCACCTTTAGTGCTTCCACTATCCTCCAGCACAGCACAGAGGATCAGAACCCAAGGCAAGCTGAGGGATCCCAAAAATCCTTTCCTTCATAAAGGATACAGAACGCAGCCCATGCCCTGTCTACAAATAACTTGGTACTATATAGGCCACTAAAAACCTGCAAGTTTTCAGCACTTTGTAAGATAAAAATAGGCGCAACATTCTGGGGAATTTTAATACAGTTTTAAATTTAGCTGCATTTTAAGTTACAGCTCCTCCTGCAAATAGCTGTTGAAATTCAAGCAGTCAGCACATTTCTCTCAAACAGCAGCAACAACGGCATAAACAGAGGCAGCGAAGGGGAAAGTCTCCAGCTCAGCAAGACAGAAATGACTGCACTAATGCGAGAGGTGGCCGGGGCAGGCAGGGCAATGAGCTGGGCTGGAAGGCCTGGGAGAGGTGCCAGCACAGAAGGCTTTGAGGTACCTGTTCCACAGGTACACACTCCACACCGATACCTCGGGACTTTCTCTGCTAGGTGGACTCCGAGGTGTGGAAAAGCTCCGTCCTTGTCATGCGAACTCACAGCTCGGGGCACGCCCAGCTCGGTGCCTCAGTTCGCAGCACCAGCCTCGCCATCCCCGCGCCCACCGCGACCCCCAAGGCCGGGAGGCCGCAGGGACCGGCCCGGCCCGTACCGCGCCCACAGAGCCGGGCGATCGGGGCTCCGAGACTCTGAGGGGAACGGGCCTGGGCGGGCCCCGGATCCGCCGTTTCCCTCAGCCCTCCGCATCCCGCGCAGCCCCTGAGCCCCCGGATCCTCTCAGCTCGGCCCCGCACTCACCTGAGCCCCCGGGCTCCCCTCAGGATCCCTCAGCCGGGCCGCCGCTCCGGCCCCAGCGGCGCGCGCAGCGCCAACGGCCCCGCGCTCCGGTTTGAATCCGCGCCGCCAGCCAATCCCCGCGCGCCCCGGCTCCCCCCGCGGCCTCTCATTGGCTGCGCTCAGCGGGCTCCTGAAGCCAGCGCGCCGCCATGTCTGCTGAGGGCGTGGCCTGCCTGCTCAGCCGGGCCGGGAGTGAAGGGGGCTGAAGCCGCCCGGGCGCCATCTTTGCCGCTGGCGACAGCGCGCGTTGCTTAGCAACGGGCACGCCGGGAGGGCCCGGGACTTCAGGCCTGGGTCTGCTCCTTGTCCGCCCCTCCTGAGGGGTGGTTCTGAGCAGAAAACCCCTTCTTGTTATTGTTATTCTTGTTATTTCGAGCAAAGCCATTGGCACACAGCTCATGGGGGCCTGAGCCCCCCGCCCTGGTTGTGCAGAAGGTCTGTGCGAGGGGTTGGGTGCAGCCTGTGAGTGTTGAAATTCACAGCCAGACTGTTTATGAAGTGTTGTCGCCTGAGAAATACGATTTCCTGCCTGCTTTTTGTCTTTAAGCGTTGATTTGAGTAACAGCCGGCAACTTGTGCCAAGGGCAAAACCCATTTCAAGCCACGTTCGAGTCTTCCCTATGCAGGCGTTTAATATGCAAACGGATAAAACCCAAACCCAACAATTACACAAAGGGAATTCACATAATCATAAAATAACAACGTGCTTTAATCTTTTAAATCTGAAACAAAACAGCGGGTAATTGAAGAATGGATATTAGCAATTAGAAAAGCGGAACTAAATGCTTAAAATTGCGCAGTGGAAAAGGGAGTTCATAAAGCAGATTGCTCTCATCATCCAGCTGTTTTGTTGGAACTGCTTTATTTAGGGTATATAGTTTGGTTTAAGTTAATAATAATTAATTCGTAATAGATTGTAAAAAGCCTCAAGATCTTTGGAAAAGTAAACATTATTGAGGCTTCCTTGAAGAAGAGAGCCAAAATTATCTACATTTTATAGGAGAGCTGAGGCCTAGAAGAGACACAACTCATCTCTAAGCCAACGCCCAAGCAAGAGAAAGGCTCTGACCTTGATATATGACCTTGTAGTACAGAAAATCCCCCAAAAGCCCAATTTTCCCCTGTCTGGGAAGAAGCTGGAGGTTGAAAGTTCCACCTGGCTCTGCCCAGAGCCTCTTGTGCAGGTACATCCCCCATTTGTGATGAGGCTCAGCTGTTTTGGTGTCAGCCCTGGGCCTCCTGCAGCTCCTGCCTGTAATTAAATCTTCACTGCTAACGTGTCTCTATTGGCAGATCGTATTTATAGGCAGGCGAGTTGTTTTAGTGTCGTTTTGAAGAGTTAAGGAGGCTTTTGCTCATAAGCAAATTCTGTTCTTTCAAATTGTCATCTGCAATCTCGTGCCAATAAAAAAGCACATTATTTTAGATGATTGCCCCCGCCGTGCTTGGAGTGAGTTACTGCAGTAGGTGCTGGGCTCGTGGTACACAAATTACATTTCTTCCATATGTGTTCAACCATCGTCCTTCCAAATCCTCCTCTGAATCGGATCGGAGCACCCCAAAAAGCTGCTCAGAACCCCCCCAGCTGTGATGTGGACCTGGCAAAATGGGCCCCTGCTCTCTCCCAGGCCCTAAAACCTTTGTGGAGTCTCTTTCTCCCTCCTGGGTTGATGAATGAGGGGAGCAGAGAGGTCAGCAGCACCTTTCATTTGGAGCTTTATTCCATAGGAGAAGAAAGGCAGAAGGACTGAGGGCCTTTTCAGGAGCTGCTTTATGGCAAAGTAATTATATTCTCTTTTTGTTTGTGTCAGGAAGGGGGAGAGAAGCCTTGAAATGTCTCATCTGGGAAACCGTTAATAGAATTTATGCTAATTTGATGATTCCGGCGATTACTGGCGGAAGCACTTCACATTCTCAGGCAGCAGAAATTCTCCTGCAGCTCCTCCCGCAGCCTTGCTGGGTTGGTCTTCAGCCCATTCTCCTCCTCCAGCCACTGCAGACCCTTCACTGGGCAGCACTGGCTGACCCCAGGGTGTGATCCCAGGCTATGACCCTGATACCTTCATTTTTGTTTTTATATTTTTTATATAAATGTGCCGTTTTAATGTGCAGTTCTGGGTTTCATATGAAGGGCTGGTGAGCTCTCCTCACAGGGTAAATAGACAAAACAATTCCTTTCTAGCTGGGGACCAAGGTAAAATTTTAGGCCCAAGAGTGTAAACAACAATGAAGATGAGAAAAACAACAAAGAGAATGGAACTTCATCACCTGAAGCTGTAATTAGACAATTAACTCCAATATGCAAATGAACCAGAGCTTATTAAAGTGTGAGCCCTCATGGCTGGCGGCCATTTTGGGCCCATTGCTGGATTGCTTGGGTGCAGCCCCAAGGGGTTCCTGCATGGCCCAGGCTGGATCCTTTCAATAAATCCCTTTTCATTTTTTTATTCTACCTGATCTCTGCTTTTAGTTTAGCCTTTCCATGCAGCAACCCCAGGATGTGACTGGGATCGGTGCCAGTGCCAATGGTGACCCCATTCCTCGATCTTTTGGGGCAGGATGGACGGAAGCCTTGCCCCAGTGCCTCACTGTGTGGGCAAAGAGCAAAGGCAAACCTCTCCCTGGCAGTCTCATCCTCTGGTGAAGCTTTGCAAACACCGATTGCTCTGCCCAGCTCCAGTAATTAACTCTGCAATTGCAAACCCATTTGTGCAGCTTTGTGCTCAGGGGAAACCTTTATTAAGTTCCTTTTAATCCAAAACCAGTTAGAGCACTATGCTCTTCATAAACAGTCATTCAAAAAATTAAAATAAAAAAGCTGGGGGGGAAGAAGTGGAATTAGAAACTTTAAGACAGCAACCTTTCTCCAGGGAAAAAAAAAGGGAGGGGAAAAAAACCATTTTAGGTGCATTTCTGTTGATGCATTCATACAGCAGGGGTGTTAAAAAGGAATTGTTCAGTGGTGTGAGGAAAAAATCCATCAGGCTGAGCAGGGAGGGCAGCCGGGGTTTAGCCAGAGGAAGATGGACCTTTCAGGGAATTAATTTCTGATTTCTCCTGGCTGGGCAGAGCCAGAGGCCGGCAGATGGCATCAGGCTCATGTGCTGGGTGGGAGCTGCAGGGCCTCAGCCGTCCCTCAGCAGGACAAAATGTGGCCAGAGCATCGTCCACAGCGGCTGGGAGGAGGGAAAGAGCCCATGGGGTCTGTGAGGAGGGGGATAAAGAACATGGGGTCTGTGAAGAGGGGGATAAAGAACATGGGGTCTGTGAGGAGGGGGATAAAGAACATGGGGTCTGTGAGGAGGGGGCCAAAAGGGCCCTGTTTTTGCCGTCAGTCCAACAACAAACCATGTTCATCTGCGATGTCTCACCTGAGAGAACCCGGGATGTTTCTTTCATCAGCTTTGGGGTGAAGATCACTTGGATGGGATGAGCCAAAGCCTCCATCCAGCCTCTCTGCTCCTCGCAGTGAGATGGTGCATTAATGTCAGCAGAGAAGCCACGGCCTTATCCTGAACTCCTTAAAAAACAAAGGGAGTCTCTATTGCCTTCATCTGGCTTTTAATGAATGACCTCTTGTCGCCGGGAGCTGCGTGCGGTGACAAAGGACCTTTGTGGGCCGATATTTATGATTTCATTTAAGCCAGGGAGTAAGCTGAGGGGAGAGAGCTGGAAAATAAGAGCTGAGCTGATGGTTCTGTCTTTAAAACTCAAGGGATCTTTATCTAGTTTTTGTATTAATACAGTTGTCATCTCGTAAATATTTGAGCATGAGCTCTCCCATGCTGGAGGGACGCATGGAAATGACTCCGGCTCTCCCAAGCCCACAGCCTCCTCTGGACCCGAGTGCTGGGGAAGGGTTTGCATTTTCCCAGTGCCCCTCAAACCTTGCCCACACGTGAAGCCTGCTGTGAGTGCCCACGACCTGCTCATGGGGGGCCCCGGGCTCCAGCACCCCTCCCCACAGCAGCGACTTGCCAACACTGATAAATTTTTGCCTTTTCCTTGGGCAAGCCTTGGTGGAGGATTAAACAGCTGGGAGTCGGGAGTGAGAGCGTGTCCCCTCTCCTTTGCCATGCAAACAGAGAAAATTAATCTTCCAGCTTCCTCTGATATTTGGGCTGAATTACAAGCTGGGAGCGGAGATAAAGCGCGGGCGAAGGAAGGCACAGGTACAGCGGAGCCGGGCTGCTGGCACAGGCCTTTGTCCGTGCAGATAACGCTCCCCTCC
Organism: Bombycilla garrulus; assembly: GCA_013400315.1. NCBI lineage: Eukaryota > Metazoa > Chordata > Aves > Passeriformes > Bombycillidae > Bombycilla > Bombycilla garrulus. The sequence goes on along the minus strand of VXBU01017415.1, from coordinate 313,203 downwards.
TGGAGTCATGCATAATTCACCAGCGCTGCCTCCCTGCCTCCCTCCCTCGTGTGGTCATCCCTCCCTCTGCTCTGCTCACTCTGCTCCCCTCCCTGAGCAGCTGGAAGTGCGCTGGGTGCTCGTGTGAGAGCCATGGCTGGATATCAGGAACAAGTTTTTCATGAAAAGGGTGGTAAAGCACTGGAATGGCTGCCTGGGGAGGTGCTGGAGTCACCATCCCTGGATGTGTTTAAAAAAGCCTGGATGTGGCACTCAGGGACAGGGTTTAGTTGAGGAGCTGGGCATGGGTTGGACTCAGTGATCTTGAAGGTCTCTTCTAACGCAGTGATTCTGTGATTCTGTGATTCCATGATTCTGTGATTCTGTGATTTCATGATTCTGTGATTCCATGATTCTGTGATTCTGTGGTTCTGTGATTCCGTGATTCTGTGATCCTGTGATTTTGTGATTCTGTGATTCTGTGATCCTGTGATTCTGTGGTTCTGTGATTCCGTGATTCTGTGATTCTGTGATTCTGTGGTTCTGTGATTCTGTTATTCTGTGATTCTGTGATTCTGTGATTCCATGATTCTGTGATTCTGTGGTGGGTGTGTGTGTGTGTGCAGACACAGCACAAACTCCAGTGACAGCGTGGGTCTTGCTGGGACACAGGTAACGGGACCTTGTCCCCTCTGCCTGGAGGCTGATGGAGCAGAGGGGTGACACCCCACAGCCGGGACACCGCTGTCCTGCAATTCCCACTGCAATCCAGCCAAAGCACAGCAGCACATCCTCTGCTGCCGGGGCCTGGGCTGTGTTTGAAATGCCCATCACATCCCAGCTCTGCTAACCACGCCATCTCCCTAAATCCCTCCACGTTATACTTGGATGGAGGTTACATCCTGCGGGACACCAGCCCCAGCATTCACAGACACCAGCTGCATTTTATTTGGTCGATCATCCGGAGGCTCCTCTGCACCGTTCTTGACAGAACTGTGCCACACAGAGCGGGGAAGCCATGGAGGTTTTCCACAGCCACCAGGAGTTCCAAGACCAACCTCGGTCACTCCCAGCCAAACAGCAAACACACACACACACCTGCTTAATGATTTTTGCTTTGTAAACTAAAGCGGTGCCATGAGTTTAATAACCACTGCTTGGGAGTAATTGGGGCGATTATTGGATGGCCCAGGGGGAAAATTGCAGCTTGTTATCTCCAGGGAGTAGCATTAGGATCCAGCAGATAATCAGACCGTTATTTGTTGCACTTCAGATGACATTTCTCATGGATTTAGAAACGATAGTGATCAAACCATGTTGTCAGAGCCACTGCCAAGCTGCGGAGTCCAGAGACCTGGGAGCTAAATAGCACCTGAAGCTGCCTGGGACAGCTGCTCTTCCAGCAGGAATAACAGATTTATGTGCCACATCGAGCTCAAAGACATCCAGACCTCGTCTCTTCTTTAATTTCATCTTCTCATAAGAGAGACAACACTCAGGATGAGGATGCAAAGGGGGAATATCAGCTCTAACACGCCACCAACCAGATCTATACTCACACTCAGTGATTAGGTTTCTTGAGACCTTCCCTCCTGTTTCTTCCTCTCCACCCCAATCAATAATTTCTGCCTGTCCCCTCACCTCCAGCAGCCCTGAAATTTGAGGCTTGGGCAGGAGCTGCAGCATCAGGGCTGTTTTCTGCACGGTCCTGCAGAGACCAGCAGTGCTGGGTACCTTCCCCATGCCACGACCCCATCCCCATCCCCTGAGCAGCTCTGTGAGATATCCATGCACCCCAACAGCAGCTTTCAGAAGCCCCTCAAGGGTTTCTGAGCTGGGGGAGCCAGTTCCAGCAAAGCCAGGTAGAGCAAGGCACAGGTCCCAGTGCCACAACTCCAACAGCAGCCCCATTCCTGGCTCCCCACACTGGCTCACCCGAGTGAAAGGGGGGTTTTAGCAAGGCTAAATCCAGCCAGAACCCCTGGAATGCTCTGTTTTGAAGCTTTGCTGCCCAGGAGCATCCCCAAATCCTGGTTTGGGCTCTGCTCCCAGGGATGGGCTCCCAGATGACGCGGCAGCACCTCGGCCCCCACACGACACCAGCGCCGAGGATCCTGCCCGGCCCGGGAGCTCTGAGCCAGCTCCGCTATTGATCCCCGATCAATGACAGCTCAAGGCCTGGAAATGACAGCGCCTTTCCCCAGCCCTCAGCTCCCAGCCCAGGCTGGAGGCTCACGCTGAGCTTTAGCAATAATCCGAGGCAGGAGCGGGGATGGGAAGAGCCTCTTCTTGCAGCAGGTGGGTTGTTTAACAAATTGGACACATAACGAGACAAAAGGCACAGAGGAAGGAGATCTGGTGGGACTGGACCTTTATCTCTGGCACGCTGGCCGCCAAATCTTTGTGCAATATTTATCAAGGGTGAGCGGACAGGAGACTTGGCAGTCGATGCATAAGTGAGGAATTAAAACCACAGCCATCCTTATCTCCCCGGCAGAGAGGCGAGGGGAGGGGTGGGCGGGAGCTTCGAGCCAGCCCAGGGCAATCGACTTTGAAACCATTTGTAGATTTAACGAGTCCAAACTTTATTAACTCAGATGATGGGGAGCAGAGCAGAAGCACCAAGAGGGCAAACCAGCACATCCACATCCTCGGGCTGCCAGAGCTGGGCGCTGCCTCCGGGCAGGAATTTCCACCGGAAAAATCTCTTGTGTCACTGATCAGACATTGTCTGGCTGGGGGACAGGGCAGAGCTGCCCCAGAGGCTCCAGGGAAGGGCTCTGTGGTCTTTCAAGCCGAGTTAAAACTCACTTTTAAACCAAGGAGTTTAGGAGCTGCTGCACTTTTCTCGCCTAGTTTCTCTCAGCAGTGAGACAAAGGCAGATGATGCTTTGCCCTCGAGATCGTCACATTTTACACAGTCAGAGGCAGCTCCTGGGGACAGCAGACACAGCTCAGCACTTCCAGCCACCCTGTGAATCCGCCCCAGGAGACACGGCCAGGAAAAACCCAGGGGAAGGGATGGATGCAGCCCCACAGCCGCAGAGCTCCCGGTCTGGGGGTTTGTGCTCGAGATCCCCAGGGAGGGCGGCTCAGCCCCCGGCCCCGCCGGCTGAGGATGGCGAGCAAAGGGCTGCTCCATTGCCAGCGTCCCCTGGGAATCCCCCAGTGATCACATAACGTCTGTAATTAACTTGATTATTGGCTTTTCTTTTGCTGAGACTGCACGTTCAAGATGGGCTCCATCTGCTCCTCGCATGGGCCTGGCTGCCGCGGGAGGGGACAAAGCCCCTCCTTGCAGAGAAGAGTGGCGTTTCTGACAACAGGGGACAAGGACAAGGCCACGCTGGGGGACGGCAGCAGCCCTGGACAGTGGCCGTGGGTCCAGCTGCCCAGCTCCCCCAGCCCTTCCACCCCACAGCAAACTCTGCCAAGCGTCCTCCTCCCCCTGGGTACCCACCAGCCCCAGAGCCGGCTCCACCGGGGCCATCAGCTTCGTGGAATTGTTTAAGGGGATTTGCATCTCTCTGTTTAATTTCCCTTCCATGCAAATAAGAGCCCGGGAAGCCAAGTGGGAGCCGCTGGACTGCCGGCGGCTGCTGGGAGGAGGATGCGCTGCTCTGTGCCTGGAGCTTCCAGTGCCAAATTCCCCCTCCCTGCACCGCACGATCCCTCCTGCGGAAATGGGACACGAGCACCGAGAAGCGACAACACCGGAGTCATTCCCGTCTCCAGCCCTTTCCAGGCAGGCTCCCCCTTTGGCCCTGCTCATAAATCCTCCCCAGGTTGCTCCAGCCGCCGTCAGGGAGCCGAGGGGAGCGGGGAGCGGCGCACGTGGCGCCCGCGGGTCCCCAGCACCCATCTGCACCGCCTTTGTCTGCGCAGCCTTTGAGCCGCTCTTCCCCTCCTCTCTGCTGCAAAGAAACGCATTAGTTGCAACATTGCTTTAATTTGTTTGCCAGCTTTCGGAGATGGAGAGGCTCCTGCTCCCATCGGTGCCGTTTGAGGATGCCGGCGGAGTTAACCCTTTGGTGGCCACATCCCTGAGCTGCTGGAGCGGGTTTTGCACACCCGAGACAGGCGAGCTGCCTCCTCCGAGCCGGCTCTGCAGCCGACCTGGCACTTCCCAGATGGAGGGATCCATTTCCCCTTCCAGCTACGCTCAGCATTTCCGTAATGAGATGAGTTTTGTTGCGACCACAACCAGTGTCAGGAATAAAAGAAAAAGTGATCCCAGCGGGGTCCGTGGCAGTGACAAGGACACGAGGACAAACAGCCACCAGCAAAGGCAGGGCAGCGTGGCTGGAGAAATGGGGTGGGACGAGTGGGGCAGCACAGGGGCACGGGCTGGACCTGCACCCAGGGAGGGGCTGGGGGTCCCTGGTGACCTGTGCCACACACAGCACGTGCCAGGATCCGTGCCCGCACACCTGTGTGCCATGGCCTGCTCCTGCCAGGACACAGCTCTGGGAGCACCAGCATGGCCCAACAGGGCCGTTTGTGCTCAGGTAGCTCCAAACCAGCTCCTGATGGGGATATCAGAGCAGGAAAAGAGCAAGGAGCCAGGAGAGATGGCCTTGGGCAGCACTGCAGCACTGCCGGCAACCTCACAGATCCCTGCTTGACCCAGCAGGGCTCATCCCTGCTGGATTCCATCCTGTGGAATGAGTTTGTTTGATCTCTGCAACACAATCAGGTCCTATCCAGCCTGAGCATCTTCAGCCCCAGGGCAGCACCCCAGGGCTGTGTGTGTCCCAGGAGATGCTTTCTCTGGACACCGGGTCACACAAGTGGGGAGGCAGGAGCCACCCAAAGTGGAATTTGTGCACAGGGGAAGTGTTTCTGGACAGTGGCTGAGCAGGAGCCTGCGGTTTTGCCTCACCTCATGCTAATTGCTTGAGCTAATGAAGCCACACACCCATCTTGGTGATTTTCCACAGGGTTTCCATCCGCCTTCGGTTTTCAAGGTGCTGTCCACAATCCCGGAAAGATGCGGCTGATTGATTGTGAGATTCTGGGATGGAAAAAGAGTTAGAAACAACCCTGAAAGGGGGCTGCAAAAAACACACTCAGCCCCAAAAGCAGGTGAGGGGCACCCAGATGCAAAGGGTGACGAGCAGCAGGAGGAGGAATTCCCAAATTCCCAGCTACCCAGCCCCAAGCGTGCGATGTTGGTGCAACACAGACGCAGCGTTGTGGCTCTTGCTGAGGCTGCTGCTGAGGAGGTGTTCCTGCCCTCACACAGGACACCGTCCCCTGGGAGTTTGCTGCCTGGCTCTTGGGATGGTTCCTGCTGCCAAAACCCCGGGAGAGCCCAAGCCACCCTCCCTATGGCTCCATGCCTCCACTCTGCACCGCGAGGTGCACAGCTGTTAAGCAGTTCAACCTCCTTTTCATCCCGAGTGCAGTTCTGAAGGTTTAAATAGAAAGATATCAAAATAAAAGATAATTGTTGAGAAAGATGAATAGGGGGAGAAAAAAACCCCATCAGCACGGAGGAACTCTTGTCTAATTTCTCACCCACGCAGAGCACAGCGATATTAGTGCCTTCAACTCTGGTTCGTAAAAGCTTTCATGGCTTTATTACCAGCTCCCTGAACAGCTTGTCCTTTTAATAAGCCAAGGCCTCCAGATAGCAGATCTGCCCATGGGAGATCCCATCAGGACGTGGTTAATCCAGGCAGAAATAGCACAAAGCATCAACATGCTCACCTGACTAAGGAAGCCCTCGTCTGAGGCAGGAAAAGGTTAAAACCCACCCCAAAATGCAGGGGGAGAGGGGAGGGAGGGAGAGCTGAACCTCCTCCGTGGCGGGTTAACCAGCGCTGCCGGGTGTCCTCACCTTCTCCAGCAGCCCCGCTCTCCACAGCCGCTGGCGTTGGCGATGGAGGCCTTTAATTATCCAAACTGCTGCCCCTCACAAAATTAAATGCTGCTGAGGATGACTCAGTGTTTAATGGACTGGCTGCTCCTCACGCCGGGAGAGCCAAGCGGGTGCAAGCGAGAGCACAGCAAAACAGGGCATAAATCACCCGGAGACACCGCTCACGGGCCCGTGAGCAGCTGTGAGCAGCCACTGCTGGGTTTAAACGCAGCTCTCTCCACTCAGGGTAACCCCGGGGGAACTCCTGGGAGCAGAGCCCCGGGTGTGGCAGCTCATCCCTCCACCCAGGCCGGCCGTGACCCTTCCCCAGCCGTGGACGGTTTAGAAATCCCACGGATTCACCACGCTGACTGTGCTGGCTTCTCTGCTGCCGGGTTTAGACGTGGTGGTTTCCTTTGGAAAGATCTCAGCAATGGTCAGATGTGGTTTAGAAGGCAAACAGGTGCCAGAGGATGGGATACAAAGCTCATCCCTGCCTTTGCTCGCCCGCCCGGGACGGCGCCGCGCTCAGGGCCAGCCCAAGCCAGCATGGCAAGAAGCAGCTCCGTTAATAGCCTCGTTAGTCTCACCAAGATGCTGAGGCTTTGGCTTCCAGCAGATAATTAACGATCTGCTCATGAATTAGGAAACCCTGGACCTCTACCAGGATCTCTGTGGAGGCAACGGAGCTGCTCTTGGTTCAGAGCTGGAGCAGAGCGATGCCTCGAGGAGCAGCACAGAGCCGTGGCAATGTCCAACAAAAACTGGCAGAGCCCTTCTTTGCCCATCTTTAATGACAAGACCAGTTTCTCTCCAGGTACCCAACACCTGGAGCTGGAAAACAGGAACAATTCTTCCACGGAAAATGTTGTCAAGCCCTGGCACAGGCTGTGCTGGGCAGTGCTGGAGGCATCACTCCTGGAGGGATTTAAGACATGGAGATGTGGTGCTTGGGGACATGGCTTGGCTGTGCTGGGGCAGCAGCCAGAGGATGATCTTGGAAGAATTTTCCATTTCCATTCTGTGCAGATGCAAAAGTCCCTAATGCTGGAGCCACCCCACCATCAAGAAAGGCACATGTAAGAAGTCCTAATAAGGCCCCACGGTGCCTCATTTGAATACAATTTACTGTCGCTAATGATGCTGATGGTTATTTCCCCAAGCTAGGAAGTATTTGGCCCCAAAATGGGCTCCTGGAAGCAATTTCAGACGGCAATCTGTAATGCTGGAGCTGATGGAAGCAATTTGCAACCCATTAGCAGGGATCGGCTGTGAAGATATTTCACACATCACTCAGCCCAGGTTTGAGGGGGGATGGAATTTTTTTCCCCCTCTCCTTTGGAATTTTTGTCCTGGGTGGGGAGAACACCTGAGCACTGTCCCTGCAGCCCCAGCAGCTTTGCCACGTGCCATAGGTGACTTCTGAATGAAATCTCTGAAATGCACAAATACAGCCCCGGACTGCAGGGCCAGGCGCCCCCAGAGAGAGCCTCGTGCTGCAGGAAGGCACCCAGCACCTCCAGCACCCAAGGACTAATTGACCATTATTTATTAATTTGCCTCCTGGACAGCAGCAGATGCAGGTAGAGAAGCACTTTGCAAGCCAGGGCTGCCTCCTTGGAGAGAGTGATAGCACGGCACAACCCCAAAAAAGGATGGAAAAGCATCACTTACCCATCCTCGCCCTGGGGATGCCTTTCCAAGAAGCAGGATGGAGCTGGTTTCAGTAACTGGGCTGTGGAGCAGGGACAAGCTCTGCTGAGAAGGTGAGAAAAGAGCCCGAGGCCTTGAGTTATCCCTCGGCCCAAGCTCCCGAGGTGTTCCCAAGTCTGTCTGCTGGAGCCTGAGAGCCTCAGCTCTGCAGCTCCTTCCCTTAATTACTTTTTTCATTCTAATTAGATCTGAGGGCACCCTGAGGAGAGCCCTGGTTACTGAATCCACCCATTTTTAACAGGAGGACTCCTCCACAGCCACTCACGCCCCACCACCCCTCACCAACCCACCCCTTTAAGCCTTGGTGTCCTGCAGTTCTCACCTGGGGCTGTTCCCTCCTCACCCATCCCACAGCCCTTGGCTGGTTCCGCTGTCTCTCCCAGCAGGAATTAACACAACCCTCACGTGGCTTCCCCAAAAAATAACACGGAAACGCTCCCAGTCCCCACGCTCCACTCGATTCCAAGGATGCAGCTGCATTCTCCCTGGACGAGGGCCAGCGGTAAGGAAGTTTCCTCTGGCCGCTCTCCTCCTCCCCGGCTCCTGCAGAAAAGGGTCCTGGCGTGTCCAGGGCCCCAACAGCTCCACGAGACCCCCAGGAAACATTCTTCATCCAGAGGATGCAGCAGAACCTCTTCCCTGGGGTTTGTCGTGCTCTAGAAATCAGAGACTCCCAAAAACGTCCATGTGCTCACCTGCTCCGGGCTCAGACCTCCTCCCTCCCTGCCAGCCCGCTGCTGGGGGATTTACTGTCACTAAAACCACTGCAGAGAGTGGCTCCTCATCTCCAAGAAAAGGAGAGGGGGGAACAACCCCTTTCTAAACGTCCTTCTCCCGTGCCCCAGCAGCTCATCCTCCTCCGGGCTCCCACCAGGAGCGCTGAGGGAGGGTCAGCTCTCAGGCAGGAGCTGTGGCCCGGCCAGGAGCGATGCCACTGCAGAACGGAGCAGGAAGGGAAAGGCAGAGCTGCTGCCGGCTGGGAATGCTAATGCTGCTCTCCCAGCCTCGCAGCCACGTCCCCAAGCCTGGCAAGGTTGTCCCTGAGCCTGGCAAAGGGGGGCACTGGCTCAGGAGTGTCCCTGTCCCCTGCCTCTGTTGCTCCCAGCTCCTGCTTCGGCAGGGGAGAAGATTCTCAGAAAAGGACCAAACCACGCGTGCCTGAGCCGTGGGATTTTGGGGACAGGCTGCCTCACCCTGCTGTATCCCCAAGTGCCCACGCTCCCGTTTGCCACGGTTCAGGTGGGGACGCCGCGCTGGGAAGGCACCTCTGGGCAGGGACACAGCTCGTGACAACCCTGGGGTCTGGCTGTCCCTTCCCAACATCCCACTTGTAAAAGACATTGAAAACATCCTTTTCCATTTGACTGCAGCCACCTTACTGGGAGCAGTGGGTGGGCGCCTGCTGCAGCCTCCACACCCAGAGCCGCTGCCGCGGGGGCTCAGCTCGGGTGATGAGGGCACCCCGCTCCCCGGGGCAGTCACAGGGGGCAGTGGGAGATGTGCTGGCACGGGGAGAGCTGTGCAACCCGCCCGCTCTGCCCCGGGAGCACCCGCTGCCTCCTGCCCCGGAGCACCCCGGGGAGCGCGGCAGGAGGACGGTGCTGCGGAAGGGGCGGCGTGTCCTGAGCGAGGCGAGGGCCCCGCGCCTCCAGCAGGGTCAGCCTCTGTCACGGTGACAAGCGTGACAGGGACCGGCCACGGGCAGCAGAGCAGGGCTGCACAGGCTGAGCCCGGGCTGGACGCTCCAGGACGCGTGTGCCCCATGGCCAGGAAACCGCTGGAAGGCCGCTGGTGCCCCCCAGAAGGACCAACCCCAGCGTGTCCCGGCACCCGCCCCGGCACTGGGGCCACCACGGGTGAAGCCTGAAGGGCTGTGGGGAGGGTCGGGGGGCTCCGGGGAGCGAGGAGGAGCCGGAGCATCCCTGGAAGGCGCGGGGGGATGGGAGCGGCACACGCACACGCACACACACATTACCCACATGNCCCACCAGCGCTCAGACAATGACTTCATGCGGATTATGCATCTGAAGAAATCACCAGCTCCCAGATAGCCACAGGGGGAGGTATCCATGTGTTTGGCAGGGAAGCAGCCTCCTGCTCGCCTTCCTTCTCCTCCTCTTATCTCCCCGCACACGGCAGCTGCCTCCTCTCCGGCGATGGTCGCCTGCGGTCCCCCCGCGCGGCGCTGAGCGAGGCCCCGGCGCATCC
>VXBU01017415.1:292329-303180 GCA_013400315.1 Bombycilla garrulus | reverse complement strand
AGGGAGGAGGTGGGAGGGGAGGAAATGCAAGAGGCTGCATCCAAATCAATGTATTTATGTATATATATATATATATGTATATGCATCTCTGTGTGTATATATATATACATGTAGGCTTGGGGGCAAGAGCAGGGCACAGCAAAGCATCTGCCCCTCGCGGGCGCTGCCGGGCACGTCCCTGCCCGGGGCTGCCGTGGGCTGGGCACCCGCAGCACCCACGAGGCACCCACGGGCTCCCTTCTCAGCAGAGTGGCCACCCCGGGGTGCCGGCACTGACCATGATGGACCTGAAAGTGGACGAGGAGGAGGTGGACAGCGGGCAACCGGTGAGCATCCAGGCCTTCGCCAGCAGCTCCACCCTGCACGGGCTCTCGCACATCTTCTCGTACGAGCGGCTGTCGCTGAAGCGCGTGGTCTGGGCGCTTTGCTTCCTGGGCTCGCTGGCCCTGCTCGCCCTGGTCTGCACCAACCGCATCCAGTACTACTTCCTGTACCCCCACGTCACCAAGCTGGACGAGGTGGCGGCCACCAGGCTCCCCTTCCCCGCCGTCACCTTCTGCAACCTCAACGAGTTTCGGTTCAGCCGAGTGACCAAGAATGATCTGTACCACGCCGGCGAGCTCCTGGCCTTGCTCAACAACAGGTGGGTGCCTTGAGGTGATCCCAGGTGACATCTCAGTTAGTCGGGATGCAGCCCAGAGCCACCAGGTGCTGCTGATGCTGCTGGGCATGTGGCTCCCATGCTGGGTGCCCAGGATGGCTCCAGAGCACACAGCTCCCATCCCCAGCGTGCAGCCGAGGCGACAGGGCCAGGGCCACCCCCCGGCTTCTTGTGGGGCTGATCCAGCACACCTGGCTCCAGTGCCATGTCCTGGCTCCAGTGCCATGTCCGGGTGTCCTCACACCTGGCTCCAGCGCCATGTCCTGGGTGCCATTCCATGCAAGAGACCAGGGGTGCCAGAGGTGAAGCCACTGAGCACAACCCACACCCCAGGATGGTGCCATTCCTTGGGCNGTGGCCACCCCGGGGTGCCGGCACTGACCATGATGGACCTGAAAGTGGACGAGGAGGAGGTGGACAGCGGGCAACCGGTGAGCATCCAGGCCTTCGCCAGCAGCTCCACCCTGCACGGGCTCTCGCACATCTTCTCGTACGAGCGGCTGTCGCTGAAGCGCGTGGTCTGGGCGCTTTGCTTCCTGGGCTCGCTGGCCCTGCTCGCCCTGGTCTGCACCAACCGCATCCAGTACTACTTCCTGTACCCCCACGTCACCAAGCTGGACGAGGTGGCGGCCACCAGGCTCACCTTCCCCGCCGTCACCTTCTGCAACCTCAACGAGTTTCGGTTCAGCCGAGTGACCAAGAATGATCTGTACCACGCCGGCGAGCTCCTGGCCTTGCTCAACAACAGGTGGGTGCCTTGAGGTGATCCCAGGTGACATCTCAGTTAGTCGGGATGCAGCCCAGAGCCACCAGGTGCTGCTGATGCTGCTGGGCATGTGGCTCCCATGCTGGGTGCCCAGGATGGCTCCAGAGCACACAGCTCCCATCCCCAGCGTGCAGCCGAGGCGACAGGGCCAGGGCCACCCCCCGGCTTCTTGTGGGGCTGATCCAGCACACCTGGCTCCAGTGCCATGTCCTGGGTGTCCTCACACCTGGCTCCAGTGCCATGTCCTGTCTCCAGTGCCGTGTCCTGGGTGCCATCCCATGCAAGAGACCAGGGGTGCCAGAGGTGAAGCCACTGAGCACAACCCACACCCCAGGATGGTGCCATTCCTTGGGCTGTGGTGGTTCCTTGGTGCTGCCAAGCTGCTGTCAAGAGCCTGGTGCGCTCCCTGCCCATGCCACTGCCAAGGGGCCTCACTGCTGTCCCCACTCCTGCCCCAGGGAGGGGTTTTCAGGCCTGACAGCAGAGCTGAGACCCAGCACATTCAGCCCATGTCCCAGCAAGGCCACCACCTCACCAGGATGCCACCAAAGGCACAGGGCGGGTGGCTGGGTGGCCTCAACCAGGGCCGGTGCTGCTGGACCAGCAGTGGGGCAAGTGGAACGGGTTTGGAATGTGGCCACTGCCCATCTTCTCCTCTTCCATCCTTCTGCCATCTCTCGTGTGCCTCTGGGCCACTTGGTGCTGTTGGATGCTCTGGAAACGCCACGTGCAAGGTGGGGCTGTGCTGAGCCCGTGCAGGGGTGGCTCCTGGGAACCCCAGGTGGCCTTTGCCAGTGGGAGCAGCCACCACAGCCAGGCCTGAGCCTCTCCCCGCTCTTTCCCCAAGATACGAGATCCCAGACATCCAGACAGCCGATGAGAAGCAGCTGGAAATCCTGCAGGACAAGGCCAACTTCCGAAACTTCAAGCCCAAACCTTTCAACATGCTGGAGTTTTATGACCGGGCTGGCCACGACATCCGGGAGATGCTGCTGTCCTGCTTCTTCCGCGGGGAGCAGTGCACCCCCGAAGACTTCAAAGTGGTGAGTGAGCTGTGGGCCCTGCCCAGCGCCACCTGTCCCCCGTGCACGGAGGGTGTTTGTCCACCTGTAGCTGCTCCTGCCTCCTTCCAGCCAGGAAAGGACAGGCAGCACTGTCACCGAGGGGTGCTGCTGGGGTTTGGAGGTCTGGGTTGTCCCCAGGAGCACATCCAGCTCCGTGGGCTGCTCCCACGTGGGCACAGCTCTCCGGGTGGTTCGGGCTCTGCAAAGCAGGGTTGTGGCGGGCTGGAAGCTGCCACGGTGAGGAGGCTCCAGTGGGAAAGCAGGGCTGGAACACGGGGCCCATGGCTCCGTGCTGTGCCCTGCCATGGAGGTTGTTCTTGTGCTGGAGGATCCAGCACACAATAAAGCCTTTATCCCTGCGGCTGCCCGGCCCCATCCAGCTGGGAACGGAACAGTGCCGGCTATTCGGGTGCTGCCTAATCAATTCGGCAGCCGCGGTGGCTGTTCCCGGCGTGGAGCCCGTGTCCCTGCGCGCCTGGGGGTCCCCGTCCTCATCACCAGCCCAGGGGTGTCACCCGTGTGTCCCACACCGAGCGTGGCTGCGTGGATGTGGAGCAGGTCCCGGCACAGTTCGGGTGATTTTAACCATCGGCATTAAATTCCCGTCATGGGCTCTTTCCACGAGCAGGTGTCTGTTGTCAGCCATGAGGCGTTTTATTTGTTAAATGGAGGCACGTTGCAGCCCGAAGGGGGCTGGATCCCCTCCAGGGGGCTGGAGAGCAGGGCCAGCTCCAGCCTGCGCCCGGCTCCGACTCTTCCGGGGCACGGTCGCGTTTTCTGCGCCGAACCATCCTCAGGGACCTTCATCCCAGCTCCCTCCCTTCCTCTCTTGGGTTCCAAATCCCTGTGTTCTGCATCCTCTTCAAGCAGCAAAAGCCAAACAGACTCGCAGCTGGTTTGTTATTCCTGCCTGGATTATTCCTTGCAAGCAGGTTGGGATGATTGAATGGATTTGATTAGAGGAAGCTGGCTCTCTGCTTCTGCTCTCTGCTTCAGCTCTGCTGCTTTTGGGGTCCCCTTGCAGCCTGGCACAGGGAGGTGTGTGTGTGGTGGGGCTGGCATGGGGTCCTGGCGCTCTCAGAAGCGTGTAGGGGATTGTCTGAGCAGTAAATTCCTGCTGCCTCGCTGCTCCAGGCTCGGTGCTGCTCCAGGCTCGGTGCTGCTCCAGGCTCGGTGCTGCTCCGGGCTCGGTGCTGCTCCAGGCTCGGTGCTGCTCCGGGCCTGCCTGGGGGCGCCGGCACCTGGGCAGGCAGCACCAGCCCACGCTGCCCAGGTGGGGCCCCACCTTCCCACACAGGGGCTGGGTCCCCTCTGCACTTCGGGAAGCCCCCACAGAGTCCAGGGACGCTCTTGCACCCAGGGCTGGCCCCGTTCCCTCCCTGGAGATCTTGCCAGGGGGAGTTGGGGGCTGCCCAGACCCCACAGCCGGGGGCAGATGGGGACAACACAGGGTGGATGGGGACAGCCTGGAGGTCATCAGCGGGGTCTGTAGGGCCAGCCGTGGGTCCCGGCACCGGCCGGGGGGCGATGCTGGCCGCACGCTGGTGGCCGGCACAGGAGAGGCACCGGGGCCCGACACGCCGCGGTGCCGCCGCCTTATCTGTCCCCGGCGGGAGGGAGGGCTCGGGGCAGCCGCGGCGAATGCAAATGAGCCGAAATACCTGGGGTGGCGATGAGGAGGAGCCGCCTCCTCCTGCCGGGCTGGGGGAGCCGCGGCACCGGAGCAGGGACCCCCCCGTGCTGGGGGCACTGCCCGTCTGCCCCCCAAAGCGCCCACCCAGGGGGGCTGCGGGCTGGTGTCACCCCCAGGCCAGCTCACAGCATCGCCTGCAGCCAGGACAGGGTCCCCTGGCACACGGGGCTCGTGCTGGATGCCCTGGAGGAGCCCATCCTGGGATGGTTGGGGCTCTTCCCCCCTCCTCTTTCATGCTAGGTCATCACCGGGGGTCCTGGCATTGCCCGTGTCCCCCCCCAGTGTCCCCCCACAGGCCGGTGTCCCCCAGAGCTGTGTGCAGGGTACAGGGACACTCCAGTGGAGCTGACCAGGCTCAGACTCATCCCATACTGGAGAGTGAACTCTCTGAAGAGACCGGGGGGACCTTTGGCCCACCCAGCTCTGCCCTGGCTCTTCACAGCCCCTGCAGCACCAGGTCTGGTGTCCGCCAAAGCTCCCCCCTGCAGCAGCCCAGGACAGGGACAAGAATGCTCAGGGAGTGCTGTGATCTCCTCCCCAAATCCTGGCGTGACCTTAAACCTGAAGAGACACACAAAGCTGAGGGACAAGTCTTGACCCCCTCAGGACGTGGCCCTGAGGGACACGGGCTGGGATGTGCCCGTCCCCAGGGCCTCACACAGTGGGGGGACAGGCAGGGGACAGACACGTTTCCTTTGCAGGAGGGGGCTCGCCCGTTTCGGGGCCACGCTCCCTGACACCCTCATTAGCAGCACGGATCAATGTTTCACTCTTCCTCCTTCATTATTTATGAGCTGGAGCTCTCCCTGCGCTGCGGGAGCACGCAGCCCCCCCGGCTCCCTGCTCACATTCCTCCCCTCCCTGTGAGCTTCCCCTGGAGCCTCGCACTTCCACAGGGATCTGCTCCTCACCAGCAGGGGAGAGGCCCACGAGTCCTGGCTCTGGGCTCCAAATCCCAGGGAAAAAGGAGAAAAGCAGAGGATGAGCTTCCTCTCCATTCCCAGTATGGGAATCGTGGCTGTACGACACCTCGGGAAGGTGCCCCGTGCTTGGGAAGCCCCTTTGGGGTGCTCGGGGCAGCCAGGGGGGACGGGAGCGTGCCTGGGGTGGCACAACGTGCATTTGCAGCGTTTCCTCCTCACACCCTGTGAGCCCATCCCAGGGAGAGAGAGCCAAGCTCCCTGTCCCCGTGCTGCTCCGGGGCACGGTGCCTGAGCCCGGAGCCCTGGGCAGTGTGCACGGGACAGCCTCGATGAGCCCGAGAGGATTAAGACCTCTGGAGCGTTTCCATGAGGCTCCAGGGCTGAGCTGGCACTGGGGAGAATTGAGTTTGACGTGGAGATCATGCCGCTGCCTTCTGCATTGGATTCTGCAGCCTCTGCCCTGGAAACACCGGGTGCACAGAGCCAGGAGGGAGCGGGAAGGGGCTGCAGCAGCCCCAGCAAAGCCCAGCCACACTCCTCCTCTCCTTCCTCCCATCTCCGGAGCAGATGAACAAATCCTGAGCAGATCCTGTTCCCCACAGCATCCCCTGCTCCCCACTGAGCCTCCCCATCCTCCTCCTGACCCCACTGCGCCTTGCTGAGCCCACTGGACACCGCCAGATCCTGTTCAGACTCTGCTAAACCCCAGTGTGTGCCCCTCTGCGCCCCCAAAACCTCTCTGCACCCCTGGGCTCCTGCCCAGCCCACAGCCCACTCGCTCCAGCTGAGGGGTGTCGCAGCTCTGCTCCTGCCCCCCCAGGAATGTGGCAGCTTCTTCCCCTGAAAAAAAAGCCCCTTGTGTGTTTCAAAGCTGCCCCGTTGGTGAGTGCTGGGCTGCCTGTGGCGCCCGTGGGATGTCGGAGGGATGGGCACAGTAGGACACTGTGGGCTCAGGGGCGCTCAGGCGGGGGGTGCTGCTGGTCCCCTGCTCTCCCTGGCCCTCGGCCCCGCAGGATCTAGGCTCCAGCCCCTTCCAGGGGACCCCAAATCCAGCCCTGGCCCCCCGTGGCCCCACACGGCCCCTCAGCAGTCACAAGCCCGGAGCCCCGCGGCGAGCGGAGCTCCCCCGCGGCGCAGCGTTAGTGGATAATCACGGAGCCGGAGTGAGAAGCATCTCCAACACAGCTGGAGAGACCGGGCGCGGGAATTACTGCTACCCAGACATTTCCTGGAGCTTTTGACAGTTAATAAACAAACCGCATGGGTCCATCTGGCTCTGGAAAAACAACTTGGGGACAGCGTGTGGGCACCAGGCACGGCCACCGGCCCCACACAGTCCATCCTGGTTTGGGGCTGGTTCCCAGCAGCAGCCCAGGCCCCAGCAGATCCTGCCACGGTCCCCAGTGGAGCCGGTGCATTTACAAATTCTGTAAGACGTTTGAGCGATTTATGCAAATCACATTTAAAGCGGCACACAGGCTCCTAAATAACTTATAAGCGTTGGAAACTGCTGGCACGGATCTGTTGTTTCCAAGCACTGATTCACCTCGGGCATCCCGGCCGCGTTCCCAGGGGCCCGGCTGAGCATCCTCACCTGGATCACCGGCAAACTCCGCCCAGGCTCATCCCCCACACGGCCTCTCGAGCAGCAGAGTTTGAGCCCCGAGGTTGCCCCGTTTTCCAGACGAGTGAAGCGAACCCGGCGCGAGATAATCGGAGGTGATGGAGCAGAGGAGCCGCCACGCGCGGGACCGCAGCCGTTTGCTCCGTTTGCTGGTGGTGACTCGGCTCTCCGGGGAAGTGCGGCGGGTTGGGAGTGCCCCAGCTCTGCTGTGTGCTCGGCAGCTCGGAGATTTCCTGTATCACTGTATTCTGCTCAAAGCAAATCATCCAGAAAGCAGCCGTGAGCTGTTTCGCCCTCAGGCACGGAGTAGGGACACTCAGGCGTTGCTCCTCAGCTGCCTCCTTGTCCCAGCTTCACCCGGCGCTGGTCAGGCAGGAGGACTGGGGAGCCCCAGGCTGTTTGTGGCTCTGCTCACCCCTCACTGACACGAACGTGGATGGGAGCTCCTGGGGGAAGCTGGCTGCTCTTCACCCTCGCTCTGTGGCAGGACTGCGGCCCTGGCACCGTGGGACCAGCAGCACCGAGCCCACCACGACTGATCCTGGCCAAGACGGGGCAGAAGAGGATCAGGAACAACAAGGGAGGGATGAGAACACAGCCCTGGCGTGGCACAGTGAGAGGCCAGCACGTGCCTGCACCTCACAGCCACTTCATTAGCGCTGCGAATGGCACATCCATCCAGCACCTGAACCTCAGAGCTCTGGAAAACGCTGGGATGAGAGGAGGAGGACTTGTGGGATCAGGGTCAGACCCAGCCCCAGCAGCTCCCCCTGCACACCCAGATGGGTCTCACACACAAAAATCACCTTGCACGTGTAGAGATGTCCCACCCCAAAGCACTTTGCACACCCAGAGGGTCCCGCACAGCCAGAGGCACCACACAGCCCCAGAGGTGTCGTGCCCAGAGCTCAGAGCATCTCAGCTTCACCTCTGGCCAATCCTGTTCCTTTTGCAATGCCTTTGCACATGAAGAGTCATTAAAAAATGAATTATTAATAATTATTAATAAGCTGTAATGGCATCTGTGGCTGCTGAAGAGATGAGGAGGCTTTCGAGTGGTATCCGACCACAATGGAGGTGAGGATTTCACAGCTGAGGACAGGGCACGTGTGTCCCCAGGCAGCACAGCGTGTGAGGGGTTCCAAGCTGTTCCCCTCAGCCTCCCTTTGAGTTTTTCCCAGCCCCAGGCTGGCAATAGCAAGGTGCTCTCTGAGGGTTCCAAAGGACCTGCCCAGGAACCTCCTGGGGCCATTGTCCCGCTCTCTCTCTCTCTCTGATATCAAGTGCGGAGAAGCCAGGCTGGAGGGGGCAGAGCCCCCGAGCCTCTGGAGCCACAGATCTCCACAGGGAGAACAGGAAATTCACTGTCTCGTGGCCTTTTTGCCTCAGTTTAATTTCTCTGGCTGTTTAGAGCCACCTGTGTTTTATTGCCTGTGGAGTTTGGCCGGGGCTCCCGAGGCAGCGCTGCAATTCCTGCTCCAGCCAGGGCTCAAGGAGCTCCTCACCAGCTCTTATTTATTTACACAGCCCCAACACTTGGATATTATAACCAATTATTTCTTTTTGAAGGGTTTTTTTCCTGTATGGAGGGTTCGGTGTGTTTGTATCCAGGCTCTCAGCCCAAGGACAGAGCTGGGGCAGGGTGTTCCCACCCACTCTGTGATTTATCAGGGATTTTGAAGCCCTGCTCTCCTGGCAGGGACAGGGAGACCCTTCCAGAGGCACTGCATGCCAGGGCTGCGTGACTGCTCTGTCTGGATTGGATTAGATTAGAAAAGCGTGATACGTGCGGAGCCAGAGCGAGCGAGCCCAGCAAGGAAACCAGACCGGAACACTGTGGGTTCCCCCCCCTCCAATAAAACTGCCAGCTCGGATCTGCCTGCACGAACTGCCTGATTGTGAAGGATGTCGGAAAAAATTGCAACCTGTTTACGGGTAATTCGTGATCGGCAGGAAACACGGGAAGGCGCTGGGATGAGGGATCCAGAGGATTTGTCCCGAATCAGTGACACCTTGGCGGCATCCTCAGCGAGTCCTGGTGACCCCTGCCCGGCACAGAGGGACACTGCCAGAGGGTAAAGCACCGGGAAGCTCTCACAGCACAAACTGCCTCGATTAGAGGGGCATAAACAGATCCTGGAGAGGAGGATGCGGTGGCTGCGGAGCCGTCACGGCGGATCATCGCAGCCAAGGCTCCAGGGACGCGCTCCACTGCCCACCGAGCTGCGGGGCTGAGCCCCCCGAGACCCCGGCCAGCGTGGCTGAAGGCGGCCTCAGCGCCCGGGGCAGCAGCAGCGGCACCCGGCAGGGCTGGCTGGGAAGAGTTTGCCCAGGAAAGCTTTGAAAGATTAATAGAGTTTAAATGGAAGCGTTTGGAGAGGAGATAAGGCTCATCTGATATGAAATCATATGGAACAACGGGATCCAGGGAGGCCCTGGCGCTATAATGAAGTCCACTTAGCACATTACTCACCATAATGTGCTTTTTATTAAAGTCCTGTGCTGCAGGTGCTGAGTGTGCAGCTGGGAATGGGGCTGGAGTGGCACAGGGACCTGGAGAGCCTGACCCCGCCAGAAGCAGCCAGGACGCGGCGTGATAAAGGCACCTTTGGCTTCTCTGTCCCCACCCCCTGTTTGATCCAGGGAGGCGGCTCTGGCATCACCCGGTGCCCGCGGCTGGGGCCTGCAGGGACGGGGTGGAGAGGAGGCGGAGGTGGGGAATAATACAGAGGAAAAACTCCTTTTTAATCATCAATTTTTCTGCATTAGAATGTGACATGCTAATCCACTGTGAAGCGTCTAATCTGGGGGATAAAGGGCCGGATAACACAAGCTGCGCCCGGCTTGGCTGGCGGAGCGAGCCGAGGCAAGGTGGCAGCATCTGATAAGGGGTGCGGGATTAGTCCCGGCACAGATCCCGCCTGCCCGGGCAATCCCACCTTGCTTGGCTGCCTCTGCTCTGCCTCTCGCCAGAGTCAGGGAGGGATCTGCAGCCCTGGAGCCGTCCCAGAGCAGCTCATGCCGCCCGGAGCGGCGGTGGCAGCGCCGCCGGTGCCTCCACCACCATCTTGGCAGCTGCAAAGCACATCCATGGGCCAAAACACGTGGGAAAAAACCTCATTTTTACCTCCCTGGGAGCAGGACAGCCCAGCTGTGGGGTCTCCGTCTGCCCCAAATATCCACCCCCATGTGCTGCTCGGGGGGTGCCGCGCCTCGTCCCATCCCTGCCCAGCAGCCAGCTCCGACCTCGGGGCACCCCCAGGGATGACGTGGGCAGCTCAGCCAGTCTTTGGCAGGGACGGGAAGTGCCCGTCACAAAACCGAGCGGCTCCAGCTCCCCGGGCGCTTTCGGCGACAGCCTCCCCGGGGCTCGGAGACCTGGGATAACAGAGCTTGCAATGTTGTTTTCTCCTCGCCTCCTCGGGGATTGGTTTATCTCTATGAATAACTCCATCCCGGCTTTGATCTCCTCTGCCATTAAAGCGTGACAGGCTGTGAAATGTGCTGTTGCTGCCGTCAAATCCCGCTCCCGCTCCCCCCCCGCCGCCTCCGTGCTCCCCCGCTCCGGGAAACCTCCTTTCGCAAGCCCGTGAGGAGCTGCAGAGCAGCGAGCGGGGCCGAACCGCCGCGGGACAGCGGCCAAACACGGTGCTGGGGAGGCAGGAAAAGCCGCTTCCTTCTCCCGTGCCGCATCTCCCAGCGGCGCGGGGCGAAGGGCACGGAGCATCCCCGGCCCCAGCGCCGGGTCGGGTGCGGCGGCATCATCCCAGCGCCCGCCACGGGGGCTGATGTCACGGCTAATTATAGCATCCCCCGTCCCTCGCCCCCGCCAAAGCTTTACCTGAGAGAGGGTAAAAATAACTCCCGGCGAGGGAGGAGCTGGAACGAGCCCAAGGACTCCTCCAGTATCTCCAAAACTTGCACAAAGCGGGACGGGCACCCCTGCCTGCAACACACGGCCGCGCTTTGTCCCCAGTTTTGGGGTCAGGACACGCTCCCCTTGGCGCCGGTGCCACCGCGCTCCGGGCTGGGGCCGTCCCCGGTCACCTTCACCCGGGCTCGGGTGTCGGCGCTGGGACAGGTGGCAGAAACCGGAGCCGGGCCCCGCTCGTCCCCCCCC
>VXBU01017415.1:281741-292220 GCA_013400315.1 Bombycilla garrulus | reverse complement strand
TAATGGCCCCAGACGATGATGGAATGTTTTCATTACAGCATCTCTCTCTCTCTCCCTGCTGCAATCGCTCCCAAGGAGACACACGAAACCTCCCCGCGCCCAGGGAGCGGATCCGCCCCTGGCTCGCACCTCCAGGGCCCGGCTGATGGCCCCGGGCAGCGCCGCTCACCTGGCCGGGCCCTGCCGGGGCTAAACAACCCCCTCGACCGGCAAATCCTTCATCCCATCTCCCTTCTCCTCTCCCCCAACAGCTGTGGCACGGGAGCCCAGAGCTGGGAGCACAACCAACCCAACCCCAGCCCAATCCCAGACAGCTCCTACCTGCTCCTCCCTGTCAGGAGCATCCTCTGGTGCCAGCGTGTGTGGGATCGGCCCAGCGTGTTCCCAGCCTGCTCCCACAGGGCTGAACCAGCCCAACGCTTCCAAACCCCCTCCCAGGTGCAGCCCTGATGCTCTTACAGCCCTGCAGCTGCAGCTCATTCCCATCAGAAACACAAAGCACCTGTGACCTGGCCCCCATGTCCTGGTGGCTCCCTGACTCTTTTCCAGGAAGAGATTTCATCTCAGATTCTCTGGGATGCTCCCAAAAGGCGTAATCTTGATCTTGGCCTGGTGAAATTTCATCCCATGGCTCTGGCGCTCGTCCCCAAGGTCACCCACGCTTTCTCCCAGGTCCCCAAGTGGCCTCTGCCAGCGTCCCTCTTACACAAGGGCCCTATCGAAGGGAATATTGAGCCTGGGGAGCCCCAGGACGGCACAACCCAGTGTCACATTGTGGATCAGTGCCCTTGGCAGGGATCCCCAGCGCCAGCTCCACCAGCACCACCTGCCCAGGAATCTCAGATAACCGTGCTTCTGTCAGATCAGATTTTTCCTGAGTTCCTGACTGATTTGTTCTCCCAATTTGTGGTGTCTCTGTGCACCGGGATGTGCTCAGGGACTGGGAACCCACAGGGTGCACAGGGAAGGAAACAGCAGCTGGACTGAGGAGCTGGGGTGAGCTTCTCCCACCCAGGCACCAGCCCCAACCTCCCATCCAGCCCCTGCACATCCAAGTGCTGCCGGATTTAGATTCTCCCCCCGGGGCAGTGATGGCAGAGCCAGGATGGGGCTGAGAGTGCTCTGTGGTCTCTGGATGCTTTTATGAAGTGCTGAGCACAGGAAAACAGCAAACCACGAGAAGGGGCTGCGCAGCTGCAGAGAGGAGACGCCTGAGCTCCCGGCAGCTGCCGGCTCCATCCCAGCACCCTGCCCCAGAGCTGCTCGCTGGGACCCCAGTGCCGCAGCACAAGGCCTGGATGCCATTCCTCCAGGGCAGAGGTGGCTCCCTGTGCCCCACTGGCATCTGAAGCATGAGCTGAGGTTTCCGGCACTGGCTGGGCTCTGCAGAAGGACTCATTGCCTGGACATCTCCCAAATCCTGCCAAGACCAGCCCTGCTCAGAGGGGAATGGACCTCGCACCGCTCGGAGCGTTGGACTGGCCGGATCCTGACGCACACACACCGGTGCCCTGCGGCACAGGGGGATGAGCCCGCAGGGACGGGCACTGCCGGGGCAGGAGGAGCATCGCAGGAGCCTGAGGACACCACAGCATCCCTCTGCTCACCTGGACCACCAGTGAACCAGGACAGCCTCACAGGCGTTTTGGGAAAACCTCTGGCTCCAGCTGCCCTGGGGACGAGCGCAGAGAGCCTGGCATATGGAGACAGCCGGGGACCCAGCAGGGAGAGCCTGGGCCTGGCTGGAGCAGCCGCTGGGGCTGCCAGGGCCAGACCACGTGAGGATGGAGGGCACGGCGTGGGGACTGCACACCTGCACACCTGCACAGGCTGTGTGCCCCCAGCCCGGCAGCCCCTCAGGTCCCCATGCAGCGCTGGGAGCTCCCACGGCGCTGCTGGAGCCGCTGATGTCTCTGCTCTGTCCTGGCAGCTGGAGCCGGCCGGTCCCAGGGGGCCTGGGGAGCCCGGGAACCGCCCCTCGCTCCTCCTCCCCTCCTTCTGCTCCTCATATACCCTCCTGGCTCCGGCCTCTCCGAGCATCCCTCTGCTCCTCTGCCTCATTCCCGCTCGCCTCACTCCTTTTCCCTTCTCCATTTCTCCTCTCTGGACTCGCTCCTTCCCCCTCCCCTGCTCTCCCCAGCCCCTCTCCGCTGAGGAACTGACTGAAGACCCCCAGGCTGGGGCAGGGCACGGCTCTGGACCCCCATACCAGAGCCAGGACCTCCACGCTACAGCTGGGACCCCCGGGCTGGGCAATGCCTCTCCAGATATTCTGCACCGTCTCCTTCTCCAGAGAGGAAGGACCAGAAGATGCAGCAGCCACTGGGAAGGGAGAAGATGGAGCAGATGAGTTCCTGTATGGGCAGGAGGAGGATGAAGAGGACGAGGAGGACACAGGGACAACCACGGACTTTGTGGCCTTTGCCAGCAGCTGCACCCTGCACGGGCTGAGCCACATCTTCGTGGAAGGCAGCCTGGGCGCCCGGCAGGCGCTGTGGGCGCTGGCCTTCCTCCTCTCCCTCTCCGTCTTCCTCTACCAGGTGGCCGACCGCATCGCCTACTACCTGGAGTACCACCACGTCACGCTGCTCAGCGAGGAGGAGAGCCCCGAGATGACCTTCCCCGCCGTCACCTTCTGCAACATCAACCGCGTGCGGCTCTCGCAGCTCAGCCGCGAGGACTTGCTCTACCTGGCCCCCCTGGTCGACTACGAGCCCGGCATGGAGCTGGGCTTCACCCCGGCCCAGCCCGGCCCCTGGGAGGAGGATGAGCCCCTCGATCTGTACGGGTTTTTTAACCGCACTTGCCACCAGCTGGAGGACATGCTGCTGAGCTGCAGCTACCGCGGCCAGCGCTGCGGCCCCGGGGACTTTGCGCCGGTGAGTAGCCCCAGGGTGGCCCGGCACGGGGAGCGGAGCCGGTCGCTGTCGGATCGGGCACGGCGGGTGATGCTGCCCTTGGAGCTCGCTCGGGGACAGGCTGATATTTCAGCTCCATCTGCCAGAGCTGGGGATGGCACCGGCTGTGGAGATCCTCTGCTGGGACGTGGAGCGTATCCGCGCGGCCGTGCTTGCTGCTTGCTGAGGACGTGCCTGGCACCTCCATCCTGGTGGCGTCAGAGCTCGTGGGGCACCGTGTGGTGTGAGCCCACCGCCCTCACTGCCCCTTGCCCAGGCTGGCAGCAGTTCTGCGGTGTTGGGGCCGTGCCAGTGGCCGGAGGTGAGAGCTGGAATGGCCAAGGAGGGGCTGGAGAGGATTCTTGACCCCCCATCCTCTGCAGGGATGGAGGAGGGCTCGGAGGAGGCACCGGCGCAGGCATCAGGCTCAGTGCCACCACCCTGGGGAGCCACAGCTGCCGTGGGCTCTGTGGGGCCGAGGTGCTGTAAATCTGCAGCGTCTCCTTTGAGTCCATCCCTAAGGAACATCTCCTCCTCACCAGGGCCACGATGGGCAGCTCCAACACCGAGAGATCCTGTGGGTCAGGAGCCTGGCTTGGGCTGTGCCCAGGCTGGGCTGGCTGAGTTTTGTGGCTGGGGACGCTCTCCTGGCTCCATGCTGTGGCCTCAGCCTCAGCCCTGTGTCCTCTTGTGCAGGTCTTCACGCGCTATGGGAAGTGCTACACCTTCAACGCGGGGCAGGACGGGAAGCCCCGGCTCATCACCATGAAGGGGGGCACCGGCAACGGCCTGGAGATCATGCTGGACATCCAGCAGGACGAGTACCTGCCAGTGTGGGGAGAAACAGGTAACCCACTGCCCCAGCAGGCCCACGCAGCTCCGGGGGTGCTGCCCAGCCCCTTCCCAGCTGGTCAGAGCACACATCCACATTCCTGAGGCTCCCTTCTCTTCCCTCCTTCCACTTCTTATCACTTCTGGTCTTTTCTTTCCCTTTTCCTCCTTGTCTTTGCTCTTTGCCATAGCAACTCCCCATCGTTTAGACACGCAGCCATCACTTGTTTATAAATAGAGACAAATACTTTCCCTGCCACACTCCCGGGTGTGGAGCAGGGCGGTCGGGGCGGAGGGAGCAAGGACATGGCGCAGCAAACAGATGGACAGATGGATGGCCACGTGCATGAATGGCTTGGCCCAGGGGAAGCGTGGGAGGCAGAAGTTATGGTCCCTCTCACAGCAGGCTGGGCACAGCCCCTCAGAGCAGGGGCACCGCTGTGCTCACCCCGCTTCTCTCTGCCACAGATGAGACCTCGTTCGAGGCCGGGATCAAGGTGCAGATCCACAGCCAGGACGAGCCCCCGCTGATCGACCAGCTGGGCTTCGGGGTGGCTCCCGGCTTCCAGACCTTTGTGTCCTGCCAGGAGCAGCGGGTAGGAACTGGGCAGGTGTGGGATGTCTCCTCCACCCTGAGCAGAGCCCCTGTCCCCACGCTGGGAACCAGTCCTGGGCTGTCTGTCCCTGGAGACCAGTGCCATGCCTGTCCCCTGCCACACTGGGGGCGTCTCTCCTCACTTCTGGCTTCTCTCCCCTCTCCCAGCTCATCTACCTGCCGCCTCCCTGGGGCGACTGCAAGGCCGTGGCGGGCGACTCAGAGTTCTACGACACCTACAGCATCACGGCGTGTCGGATCGACTGCGAGACCCGCTACCTGGTGGAGAACTGCAACTGCCGCATGGTGCACATGCCAGGTGAGCCCCGTGCCAGCCCGGCCCCAGCACAGCCCTCAGTGTGGTCCCACTCAAAACTTGCTCTGTGTCTCCGCAGGCGATGCCCCTTACTGCACCCCGGAGCAGTACAAGGAGTGCGCGGACCCGGCCTTAGGTGAGGCTGCCCGGGCCCGTGGGATGGAGCTGGGGTGTCGGGTTTGTCCATCTCGCCATCCCCCTGTCTCCCTGCACAGATTTCCTGGTGGAGAAGGACAACGAGTACTGCATCTGCGAGATGCCCTGCAACATGACCCGCTACGGCAAAGAGCTCTCCATGGTCAAGATCCCCAGCAAGGCCTCGGCCAAGTACCTGGCCAAGAAGTACAACAAGTCGGAGCAGTACATCGGGTAAGGCACGGCGGCGGCGCAGGGTCTGCTCCCTCCATCCCCAACCTCAGCCTGATGCCACCTCTGTCCTGCACAGGGAGAACATCCTGGTGCTGGACATCTTCTTTGAAGCCCTGAACTATGAGACGATCGAGCAGAAGAAGGCGTACGAGGTGGCCGGTTTGCTGGGTGAGTGTTGGTGGCTGCGGGGAGCCCGGTGACAGTCGCCAGCCAGAGTCCCCCAGCCAGGTGGGCTCGTGCTGGCCCCGTCACCGTGGCCCTTGCCCAAGGCACAGAGGCAGAGCAGGGCACCCCACTGCCATGACTGGGCACCAGTGCCAGCGGTGACAAGTCCTGCCCCTTTCTCTGCTCCCTTTGCCCCCCAGCTCTGGACTCAGGCCACCCTGATGGCTTCCCTCTCCTCTGCAGGTGACATCGGAGGGCAGATGGGGCTGTTCATCGGCGCCAGCATCCTCACAGTGCTGGAGCTGTTCGACTACGCCTATGAGGTGAGTGTCTGCTCCATCCCACGGCTGTGCTCGTGTGGGACACGGGGAAGGGCCGCCCGTGAGCCCCCGGCGCTGAAACGTGGCTCTGGCCCGTGAGCCCCCGGTGCTGAAACGTGGCTCTGGCCCGTGAGCCCCTGGTGCTGAAACGTGGCTCTGGCAGGTGATAAAGCACCGGCTGTGCCGGCGGGGCAAGTGCCGCAAGAACCACAAGAGGAACAACACAGACAAGGGCGTCGCACTGAGCATGGACGACGTGAAGCGCCACGTGAGTGCGGGGCACGGCACCGTCCCCTCCTGCTCGTCCCCTCCTGCAGCTCAGGGGCTGCCCGAGAGGTGTCCTAAGGCGGGGAGTCACCGTTTTGGGGAGCCTGGGAAAGGAGCAGAGGACCCAGGCAGAGCTGCTGTGAGGGGATGGGGTCTGTGCAAGGACCTGGATGAAACCAGCAGCCCCAACATCCCGTTTCTCCTGCAGAATCCCTGTGAAAGCATACGGGGGCACCCAGCAGGCATGACGTACGCAGCCAACATCCTACCTCACCACCCGGCCCGGGGCACCTTCGAGGACTTCACCTGCTAACCGACGTCTGGATGTATAACCTGAGCTACCAAAGCCCTGCGAGAGCTGCCCTTCTCCCCGCCAGTGCCAGCGGAGAGACACATCTAGGGGGCCTTTGCTCCTCGGCACGGTGGGACACGGACAAGAGCGACGGCCTCGGATTTTGGGGCGGGCAGTGGGGTCGGGCAACACCAGACCCCGGCGCGGCCCCCGCGGCAGCTGCTCCGCGCCCGCCCTGCTCCTTCAGAGACTCCAGGATGCTCCAGCCCGGCCGTCCCGCGGAGCGGGAGTGACACGCACAGTGGGCCAGGGCACGGGCCTGCCCCGGCTCCCCCTTGGCTCCCCTCGGCCTTTTTAACTAAAACCCAGAAGCCAAGAAGAAGCAGCCATTCGGCCGCAGTCTCCATCCACAGCCCTGTCCGTCTGTCCTCCGTCGTCTCCATGCTCATCCTACTCCAACGCCTTGGCCGCGCCTGCTGGGCCCCCTGTGCCCGGTGGGGGGATCACGGGGAGCCCCCGGCGTGCCCGGCACGGGGCAGCAGGCCGGGAGTCCCCAGAGAGCGCCTCTGTTCCCCGGCACCGCGGCCCCGGCTCGCCCATGCACTCCCGGCACAAAGACGTGGCACCTCCACCTGTGCAGAACGTCTTCCTTGGCCTCTGACACTGGACCAGCCCGGGATCAGCCCTGGGATCAGCCCCGGGATCAGTCCTGGAATCAGTCCCACTATCAGCCCCGGGATCAGCCCCGGGATCAGCCCTGGGAGCACCGCAGGGGGCTCAGCTGGGAAGTGTCACCTCAGCTCTGAGGACGCCGGGCACTGTCCCTCCCCTCCTGGGCTCTGGGCAGCCTGGCCCCTTCCAGCAGTGCCCTGCATTCCCTCCCGTCCCCAGGGAACCCTGTGGCCCCAACCCCAGCCATCCTTGGGGAGAAAGGCAGAAGAAAACCCCTGGCCCCATTTGGCCACAGCCCCCAGCCCGGCCCAGCCGGGGACACGCCCTTGGCACCGCCGTGGCTGGGCAGGCACTGGAGCCCCAACACCCCCGGGGTTCACAGGGGGCTCTGGGGCTGCAGCTGAGCCCCAACAGCCCCTCCCCAGAGGGTTTGGGGTGTCTGTGGGTTCTCTGCCCCTCCCCAGGGGTTTGGGGTGTCTGTGGGTTCTCTGCCCCTCCTCGGAGGGTTTGGGGTGTCTGTGGGTTCTCTGCCCCTCCCCAGGGGTTTGGGGTGTCTGTGGGTTCTCTGCCCCTCCCCGGAGGGTTTGGGGTGTCTCTGGGTTCCCAGGGCTGCTGCTGCCCTGGCTGGGGTCCGTGGCCATCGGGTCACTGCCCCCCGGGCTGGTCAGTGCCCACCGCTCCCCTCCAGGTTCCCCATCTGCCCCCCCAGACGTCTCCCAGCCCCCAGGCCAGAGCCCTACCTGGGCCCAAGTGCTACTTATCTTTAAGAGCTTTTGCAATAAGTCTTTTTAGTATTTTTTTTTCCCCTAAACTGCCATTTTGGTTTTTTTTATTCTTGTCATTTTTATTCTTATTATTTGCTTCCTGACCAAAATTAGGACCTGGGGGTCAGTCCTTTGTATCCAGCGATCACCCAAAGACGACGGGTCGGCCACATCCATAAATTTTCTTATGGATTTCTCCTAATGTTTCATCGCGTTTCATTTATTTATTTTCTTTCTTTCTTTCTTTCTTTCTTTCTCTTTCCCATTCAAGCTTTTAAAGATGGGGCTGGGATTTGACCTTGAGGCTCACCTGTTGAAAATGCTTTTTTGTTATTATGTCATCGGCATTTTATATTTCTTATATATAATATATATGACTATATATATATGTGTACATATATATATATATATATCTATATGCATCATGCCAGTGTAGATACCCATCCAGTAGCATTTAGGCCTTGTTCTTGTGCCATTTTTTTTTCTGTTACTGATCTCTGAATGCCTTCAAGTGTATAAAGTGTGGAATTCTCTCCGGTATCTGTACTATGTACACACATTTTCATAGGAAGCACAATAAGATGACAGATGCATTGTACATCAATACCTGCTACTCTTAACAACGATGATATAAAGAATGATATAAATGATATAACTCCCCCACACCGAGCCTTTCTCTCTTGCTGAGCTGCTGGAAATGCTCCCCCGAGGAGGCAGGTGGGGACATCCAGGGATGCGCATCCCGCACCCAGGGAGCTGAGGGGAAGGGAGGGAGAGGAAAAAGCTTTGGGCCAGATTTCAGTGCAGAATGTGCCCCGGGTCAGAGCTGAGGCTGAGCTGAGCCTCCCTTTCCTGGGAGCTGCGGGTGCCTCGTCGAGCTCCAGCCTTCCCAAGGAGCTCCTCCCCACGGACACAGGGCTGCAGGAGGGAGCTGATTTCTGCTCCCGAGCAGGGGAAGGAGAATTAACACTCACAGAGCTGCGAATCCCCGACAGCTCCAATGCCTCCGTGCTTTGGGACACACCTGAGGTCCCAACAGGAGTCACCAAGGTGGAATCCCACCCTGGCAGGAGCCCATGGGAGCACAACCCAAATATAAAACACACCTTTTGTCCTAAAAATTTCCAGCGACAAAGAGCAAAAGTAACAACAGAGCCGATCCAACAGTGGGCATCCAAAACCAGCCCTCAGGACTCCATGGAGACTGAATAATAGGGAGTGGGAGCGGGCAGGGAACGCTGAAATGCCAACACGCTCACACACACATCCTCCCCCCGGCCCCTTGGCTCCAGCCGCGTCCCCTGGCTCCTGGAAATGGCACAGGAGTGTTTTGCATCTCAACGAGAACAGTCTCACCCTGCTCGGCTGCTTCCCGGCCGGAGCTGGAGCTGCAAAGGACGGCGGGGCCAGGAGGGCGTTAATGAACGCGATTAATCACGGCACAGCGGTGCCCGCGGCATCCCCGCGAGCTGTAATCCCCCGGCAGCTCCCGCCGGAGCTGCTGGCTGCGCTGGGAGCAGGTCACCCCGTCCATCTGTCACAGCCCGGCTCTCCCCGGGCTCCGGACGGCTCGGGGGAGGTGTCGCAGCCCCGCGGCCCCGCAGTGCCCGTGGAACGCGGCAGGAGCCGGGCAGGTACCCCCGGGAGCGGCTCCAGCCTCGGAGTCTCCGATCCGCAATCCTCGTGGATGGGAAGAGCAAAAGCTGCTCGTTCCCGACTCCAGCGTGTCCACTGGAGCATCGTGGGGCAGCAGGAGCGGGCTGGGAACGTCAGCCTGGTCGGGACTCAGGGTTCCAGCCTGTTTGGGATCTGGGGACCTTCAGTCTGGTCAGGATGTGAAGCTGATTGGGATCCAGGCAGCCTCAGCCCGTTTGGGATTCAGAGACATCCAGCCCACTCAGGAGCTGTGGAGATCCCGAGATTCCAGCACCAGAATTCCTGGAGCCAATCCCACGGTGCTGGGTGCTGCTGTCCTGCAGCCAGAGCCAGCCCGGCTGGGCAGGAAAGTTTCCCTGCAGCAGGTGCAGGGAAAGAATTTCCAAAGCTGTTCCACCAAACCCTCGGGGCAGGAGAAAGGAGGAAGGACACAGTGAGCTCACCCACCCCAAATCGTCCCTTTTCCAGGCTGAACAATCCCAATTCTCCCAGCCTTTCCTCACAGCAGAGCTGCTCCATCCCTCTGATCATCCTGGTGCTTCCTCTGGATTTGCTCCAGCAGCTCCAGGTCCTCCCTGTACTGGGACCCCCAGGCTGGAGGCTGCACTCATCAGATGATCATCATTAACTGTTTAATTAATACTCGTGGTGTGACTGTGCACTTGGCTTTTTCCATGGATTAATGCTGACTGGATTTGTGTCCCTTTTCTCTCTGAGCACAGGAAACTGCTTCAGGGAAAAGGAACTTAATGTTAATACTTGCAGAAAGTGGCCTTTATCTCCAACCTCCTGCTCTCTGTGCAACCCTAGGGGACACAGGAATCCTTTTCCTGCTGCTCTGCCTGACCCTGCACAAACCGGACCCGTTCATGGCCATTTGTTTTCCCCATAAACTTCATCCCTGAGATCCCAGAATCCCTGAGGTTGGAAAAGAACACCAAATCCAAACTGGGACTGATCACCATTGAGTGCCACATCCAGTTGTTCCCTAGACATCTCCAGGGATGGTGACTCCGCCACCTGCCAGGGCAGCTCCTTTTAATTCCTGAGCAAGCTTTTTGTGGAGAAATTCCACCTCCGAGCACACCCCGGAGCAAGGGAGGCTCCAGGAGCAGGGAACAGGGGCTGCAATCACAGGGGCTGACATCGCCAACCCTTCCCAGCGCCTGGGACGATGCTGCACGCCCAGTCATGGCCCTGATCCTGACTTTGCTTTTCTTTCCCCCATTCCCATCTCTGATTCCCTTCCCGCGCCCCCGGCCCCTCACGGCCCCGTGTCCTCCGGGCCGGCAGGGGGCGCTGTGCCGGCCGCCATGGGCGCCGCCGCGTGCCTGG
>VXBU01017415.1:267380-281541 GCA_013400315.1 Bombycilla garrulus | reverse complement strand
ACGGGGACATCCCGGGGCTAACGGGGACATCCCGGGGCTAACGGGGACATCCATGGGCAGAGGGGACAGCCCCCGGGCTGGCTTGGGGTTCAGGAGGAATTTCCTGGTGGAAATTGCCGGGTTTGGAAGGCGGTGCAGTTCCCCTCCCTGGAGGTTTCCAGAGAATGGCTGGAGGTGGCACTCGCTGCTCTGGGCTGGTGGCAAGGTGGGGATCGGACACAGGCTGGAGTCAGGGTTTTTCTAGCATGAAGGATTCTGGAGTTCTTGGCTATCCTGCAGTGCTCAGGGGGCTGAAAGGTCCTGTCAGGTCCTTTTGCATTCCCTGGGACTGGGGGGACAACGCTGAGCAGGGCTGAGTTTAAATCACGATGTGAGGTGATATATCACTGATGGGATGCCCCAGTGAAAATGAAATTCATCCTGGGTTTAAAATATTCCTGGAAAAGCCAGTCTAAAACTGATTGAGGCTGGAGAGGCACTTGGTGTGGGCATTGTGTCAGCTCCACCTTCCCACGAGCTGTAATTCCCTTCCCAAGGGATGTAATTCCCATTCTGAGTGCTCAGACAGGTGGGGAACATTGAGATAACCAGTTAGCCACACTGGGGCAGGACCCAGGTAACTGGGGAGTCCGTGACCAGGGGGTGCTGCAGGTCTGTGGGTTCCCATTTTCACGCCCATTTTTTTGCCTCTCCCCCCATCAGTGCCAAGAAGAAGAAGATGGCAGATAAAATCCTCCCTCAGAGGGTGAGTGGGACACGGGAGGGGCTCGGGGGGAGGTCAGGCAGCCCGGGGCACTCTGGAGAGCTGATTCCATCCTTGCCTGGCCACAGATCCGTGAGCTCGTGCCCGAGTCCCAGGCCTACATGGACCTGTTGGCCTTTGAGAGGAAGCTGGACCAGACCATCATGAGGAAGCGTTTGGATATCCAGGAGGCTCTGAAACGCCCCATCAAGGTACGGGAGTCCAGAGGTTGTGTCCAGGGTTTGGAGGCTCCTGAGTTCAGGCAGCGGGAGAGCACTGAAGGGCTGAGTGCTGTGGGTGTGGCATATCAGGGGTCCCAGTGCTCTGGAAACACCCAGGGACTGGGACCAGCAACACCCCAGTCCTCAGTGTCTGCTCCAGGAGAGGGGGAATGTGAGGAGGCAGCTGAAAACACTGAGCTCAGTTTTAGCAGAAGCTGTGCAGGACAGGTGGTGCTGTGCAGGAGGATTAACCCTGAGTTGATGTTTTCTCTCGTAGCAAAAGCGAAAGCTGCGAATTTTTATCTCCAACACCTTCAACCCAGCCAAGTCGGACGCGGAGGACGGTGAAGGAACCGTCGCCTCCTGGGAGCTTCGGGTGGAAGGACGGCTGCTGGAGGATGTAAGTGGCAAACACCCACCTCAGAGGAGACTGTGGGTCTGGAATTGGCGATGAAAGCAGTGTGCTAGGGTCTGAGAGCTCAGCTGGGGCTTGATATCCTCCTTCATCTCTGTTTTCCAAGGAGTCTGATGGTGACGAGACCGAAAGCCCAGCTTGGAGACCGATGGGTGTCCCCATGGCAGGACACGAGTTGTCCAAAGTTCTTAGAGTTGTGAGAATCACTGGTGAGAGCAGCTCAGTGGCATTTGTGTCCCCAGCCCTGAGAACCAGGGCACTGGCATTGTACGTAACTGCTGAGGGGTTTAACTGCTGCCAGCTCATCTTTAACTCCGGTCTTTCCTTTTCTGACTTGGAAACTTGATTTTTGAGCACACGTTGGTGAATTCAGGTGTTCAGAACTTACAGGAGCTGTCGTGCACGGTGGCTGTGCTTGAGTGCTGAGACTTGCTGCCCTAACCCTCTTCCTCCCTGTGTTGCTTGCAGTCTGCTCTGTCCAAATATGATGCCACCAAGCAGAAAAGGAAATTTTCGTCCTTCTTTAAATCTCTGGTCATTGAACTTGATAAAGACCTGTATGGCCCTGACAATCACCTAGTAGAGGTGAGCTGCTTTTTGCTGTGTTTCCTTGAAAAGTGGGTTGGTGTTTCAGCAGGTGGGGTTTGCGTGTCATTTATAACTTGGGAGGTGGGAATCCTTGAGGCTCCTGGGAGCCAGGAGCTCTTGAATTTTCACTTTGGCTTTTCCTCTCACTTGCTGAAGGTCAGAACAAATGTACTGACTCCTGTTTCAAACTCTTAAGTAGAAAGAATTGTAGTTTTCTCTGGTTGGGTGGGATTTATTGGCAAAGCTTTTGGGTGCCCAGGAGCAGGGGGAATCGTGCTAAATTCCCTCTCATGTTCCAGTGGCACAGGACTGCTACGACTCAGGAGACAGATGGCTTCCAGGTGAAGAGGCCGGGGGATGTGAACGTGCGCTGCACGGTCCTGCTGATGCTGGATTACCAGGTAGCACAGCAGGGAAAAATTCCTCCCTGTGGAGGTGCTGAGGCTGCCCCTGGATCCCTGGAAGTGCCCAAGGCCAGGGCTTGGAGCAAGCTGGGATAGATAGGGGGTGGAATGAGATTTCTTTAAGGTCCTTCCCAACCAAAACCATCCCATGATCCGTGCTGGGAGCAGCAGGGCTGGGCATGCAGCATTACCTGTGTCAGGAGCTGCCTCACCTCGTGCTCTTTGTTCAGCCTCCCCAGTTCAAACTGGATCCACGGCTGGCTCGGCTCCTGGGCATCCACACGCAGACCCGGCCCGTCATCATCCAGGCCCTGTGGCAGTACATCAAGACCCACAAGCTGCAGGACCCCCACGAGCGGGAGTTTGTCATCTGTGACAAGTACCTGCAGCAGGTGAGCAGCTGGAACAGCAGCACCTGGATCAGTTTCCCCGTGTGGGCAGCCAGGGCTGGCTGCACCGAGCTCTGCTCCTCCCTCAGCCCTGTCTCTGTCACAGATATTTGAGTCGCAGCGGATGAAGTTCTCTGAAATCCCACAAAGGCTTCACGCCTTGCTGATGCCCCCTGAACCGATCATCATCAATCACGTCATCAGGTGAGGCTGCTGCGTGTTCCTGTGTCCAGGGAGGAATGGGAGGGAGGCTGGCACAGGCAGACAATGTGATTTGTCCTCATTTTCAGCAGCAGTTCCCATGTTGCCTGTCGCTGTTCCTTTGTACAAGAACAGCCGCCTCTCATTACCACATCCCTCTTCCAAAGGCACTCCCACATCCCTGCTGTCCTTGGCTGTGGATAGAAACCTTCTTGGAGCAATCGCTCCAAGCGATCACTTTGCTTTTGCTGCTTTTGGGGCTGAGGCTGACAGTGGCATGGTTTGTCCCTGTCTCTGCCTGCAGCCTGTTTGCTGCAGCATCCCAGAGAAGCTGCATTTGCTGCTTTCTTGAACTGGTCCCAGATTTTGCCTTCTTTCTGGAGCTACTCCCTGATTTTGCCTTCTTGTGGGTGTCCCCAGTGTTGACCCAAATGACCAGAAGAAAACAGCTTGCTACGACATTGACGTGGAGGTGGATGATACCCTGAAAACTCAGATGAATTCCTTTCTGCTCTCCACAGCCAGTCAACAGGAAATTGCTGCTCTGGATAACAAGGTAGGAAAAGCTCCCTCAGGTCTGCTCTCCTTGTTGCTGGGCAGGGATGTCTCTGCACAGGATGGGAGTGCTCTGTCGTTTGGGAGCTGCAGTGGGATGAGCTGTGTTTACAAACACATGGCTGTACCTGGAAATGTAATTGTAAAGCAAATGATCTGTGGGAACGTTGGTAATATTTAGAGGAGGAAACTGGGAGCTGAAAATCCTGGTAAGTGTAAGTCTGTAAGAGAGTGTAAGAATGTGCCTTCATGTGTTGGATCCCTTGATGTTTCTGACTTGTCCCCTGTTCAGCAGTTCCATTCTGTATTTGTCTCCTTCAGATCCATGAAACAATTGAGACCATCAACCAGCTGAAGACGCAGCGTGAGTTCATGCTGAGCTTTGCCCGAGATCCTCAGGGCTTCATCAACGACTGGCTCCAGTCCCAGTGCCGGGATTTGAAGGTAAAAGCTTTGTCTTGTGTGGAAGGTGCTCCAGTTCACATGCTTCCCTCTTCAGAATGAGCTCCCACAGAGAGGAGGCAATTTCCTCCTCGGAGAGCGAGGCTGGGATTTGAAGCTGAAGAAGCTGACCTGAGCTTCTTCAGAGCTGAGATGTCTGTGAGGAGCGGGAAGGGGGTGGGATTGCTCAGCACAGCCAGAGCTTTTGCTCTCGCTGAGCTGCTGTGCCTTTGTGCTCCCCAGACAATGACTGACGTGGTTGGGAATCCCGAGGAGGAGCGCAGAGCCGAGTTCTACTTCCAGCCGTGGGCGCAGGAAGCCGTGTGCCGATACTTCTACTCCAAGGTGAGGGTCCCTCTCGGTGCCTGTCGCTCCTTGGGCCACACAGTGCTGGGGGAAGCTGGTGGTTGCATCTTGCTCCCAGTTCGGGCTCACCCTTTGCCAGCTGGCTCCTGTGGTAACTGGGTGCCCAGGGTGGTAATGCTGGGGCTCCTCTTGCAGGTGCAGCAGAGACGGCAGGAGCTGGAGCAGGCCCTGGGCATCCGGAACACATAGGCTGCTCTGCCCCTCCCCAGGCACGAGCACCACAGCTGTTTGTGGAGACAGAGCTGCAGCGCTCTCCGTTCCAGCTCAGCGAATCCCACTCCAGCAGCGAGGCCCACGTTACTCATCCTGGCATTGTCCCTGCTGGGGCAAGTCCAGGACACCTGGGCCAAGCAGACAGGCTCCAGTGAGCACACATTTCTACCTGGTTTTCTTCCTGACTGTTGCCTTGTCAGTCCCAAGGCTTCCACGAGCATCCCCGTGACTCCGCACTGCCCGTAGTGTCCCCGGTAGCCAGAGTGACTCAGAGCCTTCTCTCAGCCCATTCCTCCCCAGCCAGCATCTGGCTGGGCACTCAGAGCTGGCTCTGAAGCCTGGCTCTGCTTTAAGGTGTGGCTGGGCTCTTCCCCGCCACGTTTTACAGCCCGTGCCAGGCGCTGTGGTGGGCAGGATGCCGTGAGCTGACATACCTCCCTGCCCTCACCCCCTCCTCTGAGGGTGCTGCTGCACTGGGCTGCCTCATAGGTCACTCTCCTCCTTGAGGAAGTTACTAAACTGTGTAGAGAATTGCTTCTTCCCTTCTCCCTTCTTCCTTGCCCCGTTCCCTTGGTGTTCCTGACGGATCCTCGGCTGGGATTGCAGGGAGACAAAGCGTTGGCTTCCTGCAGGGATGTGGAAGCCTTGGAGTGATGCAGCGCTCTGCACTTCAAACACCTGCAAATGGCTTCCAGCAAACCACGTGGCTGCTTGTTTTCCCTGGAGCAAGGAGAGGGGATGCAGCAGCTGTCTGGAATTCTGCAGGGACAGTGTTGTAGGCTCATTCCTTTGGGACAGTTGTCCTGTGTCACTTGCTGTGGGGACCAGAGGCTCCTTCATGTGGGTCCAAGTGTGTAACAGGACAGTCCTTGGAAATGGACGTTTTTCCAAGCATATGTGAGTTAGCAGGTGTTTCCATGCTGAAGCTCCTGTGGTTTTTAGTCAAGTTTTAGGCTGTGGGGCTGCCATAGGGCCCAGCATGGTTCAGGAATGTACAAATAGATTTTCTCCACTGTAAGGAGTAGCAGCCCCGATGCCTCCTCCTGGAATGATTTACTGGTGGTCAGGCTTAGGAGAATGAAATGGCTCCTCTTCACCCTGATCCCTGTGTTTCTGCTTGGGACTATAATTCAAATGGACTCAAAAGTTGATCTGACTCTTGGAATAGCTGCAGGATCATGTTACTGATGAGCCCTCACCCAGGTCAGTGTGGCTGGGGAGGCTGCTGTGAGTTGGAGCAGCTGGGTGGCCCTACGACTCCTTGTGTCTGTGTTACTACATGTCTGTGAGTAATAGACTCTCGACTTCCCCTGCCCTTTGCCCTCCTGAAATGCTCCTCTGTGGTACTGGGGTGAAGGTCTTGGTGCTGGAGAAGCAGCCCCTGACTCCTCAGGGTACTCCCACAGGAGGGATGCTGAGCCCTACGTAGGCAAACGTAGCTGTTGCAGAGTAACTGCTTTTCTTAACTGAATATTACGGTTTTTTCCATGGACCAAATTTTTTTTTTGTACTGTATCCTTGTAGACGTCACCCAGTTTTAATAAAAGACTCCTGTGAAGGAAGCTGTCCTCCTCCTTCCACGTTGACAGCTCACACTCTCCCAGCTGCCATGGGATGAGCCTGGTGACTCCCAGGGAAGGGACAGGATTCTCTGCCTTCTTCTTCATTCCAAAGCCAGCAGGGTTAAGTGACTGGAAAGAAAATGTTCTTCATATTTTGACCTTTTATAGGGAGCCCTTCATGGAGGGATCTCCCAGCTTGCAGACTGCTAAGCCTTTGCAAAGTGCTTTTGTGGTAAACAAAGTAACTTGAGCAAAACTGGAAATCCAGTGGCCAGTGCTAATAAATCCTTAGTGTCCACTTAGCTGGATTGTGGCAGCCTGTTGGACATCCCAAGGGAGTAGGGCAGAATTGGAAGGGAACTGTAGTACTGTTTACATGCAGTGGTTTAAAATTATGCAAAAAGGGATTTATTCTCTTCACCCTGTTTGTTTATAGAACGAAAGTGCTTTGCTGCAGACCTGGGAGCCCCTGGGGCAAGGGAAGGATCCTCTGTGTGAAGAGGAAAGTGCTGCTGCCTCGGGCTGTGGTGGGGGCAGGAGGCGAGTCCTGGGGCCGCACCAGGCGGTTCCTGCTCCTTCATTGGGAGGGGGGAATGACACTTTTTAGCAAGAGGGGGACAGCGAAATGCTTTTATGCAGAAAGACTCGGCACTCACGAGTCACAGGCCTCAGGGGTCTGCAGCTTCCTCACGAGGGGCAGTTCTGATCCCTGCTCTCTTGCACAGTGACAGGACCGGGAGGAACGGCTGGAGCTGTGTCAGCGAGGTTGGGATGCATATTAGGAAAAGGGTATTTTCCTCCAGAGGGTGCTCAGGCACTGCCCAGGGAATGGTCACCACCCTGACCCTGCCAGAGCTCAAGGGACGTTTGCGCAACGCTGTGAGGCACGGGGTGGGATTGTTGGGGTGTGCTGTGCAGCCCACGGCTAATCCTCGTGGGATTCCAGCACAGGTTATTCTGTGATTCTATAACTCCTGGCTCTGAGCCCCTCCAGGGCAGCGCTCTGCACCTGCCGCGCACCGGCCGCGCCGGGAGCCGGTGCCCGGTGCCCCCGGGCGAGGCGGGGCCGGGGGCGGGCCGGGGCCGCCCCTGCTCCGGGCAGCCTTGAAATAGCAGCGGCGGGTTCCAAGCTCGCAGTGCCCCGCTCCCGGCACCATGGGCGGCAAGAAGGTTTGCATCGTGGGCTCCGGCAACTGGTGAGCGCCGGGCACCCGGCTCCCCTCGGCGAGCACAGCGCGGCCCCTTTCCCCCCTCGGCATCCCCCGCAGCCGGTGCCAGCCGTCCCCGTTCCTGCAGGTCACAGCGTGACCTGTGGTGCCCTGGGCTCCCCGGTGCCCACAGCCACGGCCTCCCTGTGCCCTCGCAGGGGCTCGGCCATCGCCAAGATCGCCGGCAGCAACGCGGCTCGGCTGAGCAGCTTCGAGAACAAGGTGAACATGTGGGTGCTGGAGGAGGAGGTGGGCGGCCGGCGGCTCACGGACATCATCAACACGGAGCACGAGAACGTCAAGTACCTGCCGGGGCACAAACTGCCCCCCAACGTGGTGAGTGTGGGCTGCCAGCAGCCTCTCCCAGGGGCAGGGCTGACAGCCAGGCTCTGGGGAGAGGCCAGCAGCTCGGGGGGCTGCTGGAACCCCGGGCTGTGCAGGCAGGGGATGCACCGGGCAGCGCAGGGCCCAGTTACGCCCTCCCACTGACCTTCATCTGTGCTTGGATGAGCTGCAGCCCTGGCTGCTCTCACTGCCCACCTTTGCTCCTGCTCTGGCACCCTGAGCTGGGCTGGAGGCCATGTGGCTGCCTCTGAGCTGGCATCATCCCACTCTGCTCCAGCCCCTCTGCCCTGCCAGCTTTGGCAGGGACCTCGACACGGTGATTTTGGGCCCTTCCTTCCCTTCCAGCTTCCCAGTCCCTAACAACAGTCACACTCTGTTCAGGTGGCAGAGCCAGACCTGCTCAAAGCCTGCGCAGGAGCCGACGTCCTCCTGTTCGTGGTGCCCCACCAGTTCATTGGCAAAGTCTGTGACCAGCTCAAGGGCCACGTGAAGAAAGAGGCTGTTGGGATGTCACTCATCAAGGTGTGAGCAGGAGCAGCACTCCCCAGGGTGTTGGGCCGAGGCAGGGGAGCTGGAAGCAGCCTGGCTTGGAGTGGCTGCTAAGGGAATCTGGGGATTTTGGAACAGAAATGAGCAGTGGGGGGAAGAAGTGAAGTAGGGGCAGAGTGTTTGTGGGGATTTGGAGGTGTTGGTGGAGAAAGGTGAGGGCTTATGGGGGATCTCAGGTGCTGAGAGGAGCAGGGCACAGCTCTGCACACACACCAGGATCAGTGGGAGCACTGGGAATGGTGGCATTGGGATGGAGGGCACGTGTCCAGGCGGGGCAGGTGGTCAAAGGTTGGACTCAATGTCCTTAGAGATTTTTTCTAGTCTAATTGATTCTGTGATCTCTTGTCCCTGGCCGTCTCCCAGGGTGTTGATGAAGGACCAGATGGGCTGAGGCTGATCTCAGACATCATCCATGAGAAACTGGGAATAGAAATGAACGTGCTGATGGGGGCCAATATTGCCAACGAAGTGGCAGAAGAGAAGTTCTGTGAAACCACCATCGGTAAGGAGCCAACATCCCTCCTCGTTAACAGCTTTCATTTGTAATGAGCAGGAAGAGGCAAAGGGCAGAGAACAGTGCAGCTCAAACTCCTGCTGCCTCGGGTGAACTGGACCTGTACCCTGGGAAGGCAGGAGACTCCACAGGAGCTGGCTGAGCTCATTCCCAGGGTTTGTGATGGGATCACTCACTTCATTAACAACAGAGTCGTGTAGCTAAAAGTCCCTGCCACCATGAACCTGGCATCAGGCAGCTGCCTGGCACAAATTAAAGGGGTGGGCACCAAGAGGCCCTTTAGGAATAAGTTCCCTCCTTGATTTCCTTGGGTTTCACAGGATGCCCACCTGGATCTCAAGTTATTGCCAGCCAGGGCTGCTTGGAACAGCTGGTGACTGTTCCAGCATCCTCCACGCTGCTGGGGACTGTGCACAGAGCCAAAGCAAACAGAACTGTTTGCTGGGTCAGAAGCTGTGGCATTCAAAGTGTCTGTTTCATTAAACAACAGCAAACACACTGGGCAGGAGGCTGGGGAGGTGGAACAGAGCACACAGGACCCTGCAGGGACACGCAGGACAGAAAGCTCCAACCCCAAATTTGCAACCTTTGAAGATCCCTTTAACCTACTGAGCATTCAAAAAGTCATTTCTGTCTTGCGTGACACAGCAGCAGGGATTGTCCCTGTCTTTTGGGAATGCCAAAGCTGAACATTGCTTATCTGTTGGGCAATGTGTGCCTGGCTCTGTGTGAACCTGCAAATGTTTTGCAAGGTCCACTGGTTGTGCAATACGTTCATCTCACTGGATGACCTTCAGGAGAACATGGAATTACCTCAGAGTCTTCTCCATCGTCTTCTTCCTCATCCCTTTGTCTCCTCAGGCTGCAAGAACATGAAGCACGGGCAGATGCTGAAGGACCTGATGCAGACACCCAACTTCCGTGTGTCGGTGGTGCAGGAAGCTGACACTGTAGAGATCTGCGGCGCTCTCAAGGTGGGTGTGCAGGGCTTGCTGAGCAGAGCCTGGGGCTCTGCAGGGCTCTGCAGGGAGCTCAGGGGAGGAGGGATGATGGGCACAGACACAGGCTGCTCACAGATGCAGCCAAGCCCCGAGCTCCTTTGGGAACAGATCCCTCCACGGTGCCATTGTTTTCCAGAATGTGGTGGCTGTAGGAGCTGGTTTCTGTGATGGCCTTGGCTACGGTGACAACACAAAGGCTGCCGTGATCCGCCTGGGCCTGATGGAGATGATTGGCTTTGCCAAACTCTTCTGTAAGGGCCCAGTCACCTCCTCCACCTTCCTGGAGAGCTGCGGCGTTGCCGACCTCATCACCACCTGCTACGGGGGCCGCAACCGCAAGGTGGCCGAGGCTTTTGCCAAGACTGGGAAGGTGAGCGGAGCTGGAAGGGGCTGGCACTGATACGTGTGGGTGAAGCTGTGTCAGGGGAGGTTGAGGCTGGATATCAGAGGGTGGTTGGGCACTGAACAGGCTCCCCAAGGCTGCCAGAGCTCAAGGGGCGTTGGGACAACACTCTCAGGGATTGCTGGGGTGTCTGTGTGGGGCCAGGAGCTCGACTGGATGATTCTTGTGGGTCCCTTGAAACAACTCAGGATATTCCAAGGTTCTGTGATCCCTGCAGCAGCCTGGTGAGCAGGCAGGGAGGTGATGCCAGTGAGCACTGTGGGATCTGTCTGTGCTCGGCTGCAGCCCAGCTCCAGGGCAGAACGTGGTGCAGCAGAGGGGTTGCAGGTCCAGCTCCTCACTGCTGGGTTGTTTCAGTCCATCGAGCAGCTGGAGAAGGAGATGCTGAATGGGCAGAAGCTGCAGGGTCCCCAGACATCTGCTGAGCTGCATCAAATCCTGAAGAACAAGAATGTAGTGGAGAAGTGAGTGCTGGAATCTCTGTGCTTCGTTGGGGTGGGGCTGGGACCTTTCCAGGAGCAGCAGGAGGGGAAAGCCCCCTCGGTGTCTCTGCACTGCCCAGGTCCCACCAGCTGGGCAGGAGTGGCCTGCTGGATGGGGCACAGTGCCATTGGCCCACCTGCCCCTCCCCACCATGACAGAAGTCGAGGTGCTCTGGCTCTGCCATCTGTGGTGACTTTCCTGGTCTGCCCACAGGTTCCCCCTCTTCACTGCTGTGTATCGGATCTGCTACGAGGGAAAACCTGTCACCGACTTCATCACGTGTCTCCAGAACCACCCTGAGCACATGTAAGGAGCTCTGCCTGCAGAGCACAGGCCCTGCCGAGATGTGCTCAGAGCTCCTGCCCACACCAACCTGATCTGCTGCCACAGCCTTGGAAGGAGTCCAGGTCTCCTGGGAGCCTTTCCAGAATGCTGGAGTAGCAGAGGTTCCCTTTCCCAGCCCTGGACACTGGCCTGGACACAGAACCTGGCACAGAGGTACCTGCTGACCTCTTTCTCTCTTTGAAGGGCTCGTTTAATTGCTGCTGCTGTGTTCCCTGAGCAGGGCTGAGCATCTTCCTCCTTCCACCTCCTCACAGAGGATTCAGCTCTGGGAAGGACTCTGCCAGGCCATCCTGACAGATAAGGGCTGGGCACTGCCTGGGACAGAAAACAGTGTCCCAAGTCCTCCCTTTTAGCCCCATGGGGCCACTCTGGGTGACACCAGCTCTTCCCTACCTGCTGCTGCTTTTGCATTCCCTGTCTGGTGGAGAGGGCACGGTCCCCTGCCAGGCTCCACCTGGTGAGTGGAGCTCTCAGGACTTCCAAAGGCACTGAGGCTCTTTCTGAGCAGCACCAGCACAGACTGGCATTCCTTGTCCCCCAGCCATGTGCTGCTTTCCCCCAGCTGCTCCTGCTGACCCAGGGACATTCTGGAGCTTGTTCATTTAGAGCTTTTACTCTCTCTGTCAGACTTGGCCCCAGCCCTGGGGAGCTCTCCTGTTGTCACAGGTTTGCCTGTGCCAATTCCATGCCTGCTGCCTTCTCTCCCTGTCTCAGTTTGTCCTCTGGGGCTTGGCACTGCAGGGACCAACTGGCCCCAAGTCTGTGAGCAGCTGGTGTGACCCCTGCCTTGTACCTGCCCACAAGCCACCTGAGTCATGTTGCTGTTAAGTAAAGCCTCCACAGCCACACTTTGTCTTCCTGTGGCTCGCTTCTGCCTGTGCTTTAGACCGCTCTGTGCCTCCATGTGTGGCTGTCCAGGAGCTGAGGAAGGAGGTCTCACACTTTCCCTCACGTGGGGATGCTGCAAGCTGCCCAGTGGCACAGGGGCAGGAATAGGCATATGATCCACAACAGGTACATGGAGATGTCCAACATCCCAGGACAGGACAAAGGTCTTGGGCATCACACTGAGCCTTTGAAGTCTGCCCCTTGTCCAGCTGGATGCCACGTGTCCCTCCTGCTCCTCTGAAGCTGCTGGTGTTTGCAGGCCAGAGTGTCCAGCCAGAGTGTCCAGTGGTCACTGATCTACCTGGGCTGGAAGGCTGGAATGCTGCAGGGCTCCCTGTTCTCCCCCTTCAAGTCCCAGAGCCCAGGGGTCTCTGACTAGCAGTGTACCTTTAAAATAGCAATAAACATGGAGAGGAGATGGGAGATGCTCTCCTTGTTCTGCGGCTCCAGTGTGTCGCTGTAGCTGGGTTGGTGCCTGCTGGACTTGCTGAGTGCTCAGAACAGGGCACTGCCCGTTCCCTCCTGGCTCTGCACCCTCCCGTGCTGTCCCAGAAACAGCAAGAATGTCCCTGTACATCTCTGTTTAGCCACAACGTCACACGGTGTCCCACTTGCTTTGTCCCAGCAACAGTCCCAGGATTCAAATTTGGCCGTAGGACTATGGAGGGTTGGGATTGCAACACTGAGCCGGGTCCAGAGTCCTCACCTGGGGCCTGCAGGAGCCAGGCCAGAATCCCACTGAGCCCACACAACCCAGGCCTCCCCTCCTCCTCTGATGTTTGGACTTCCCAGGACACACTGTGGGATTTTATTCATCTCTTCCCAGCTGCTTTTCCCAGGCTCACCTCGTCCCTGTGTCTTGAAAGGAGCCCCGTACTGAGTGACCTTTCCGGGGCTCTGAACCCTCTTCTCGGTGTCTTACGAGGGGAATTTAATCTGCTGGCACTGCACTTGTTTCTGTGCCTTTTATTAGCCACGTTTTCTCAGCAGGCACTCTGCGACCTTTAAATTCAGCAGGACTGTTGTGTGGGGGGAGCCAACACGGCTTCCTCTGCTGCGGAACTTTATTGCGCTTGGAGGGAGGATAAAGGAAGTCCAGCGTGTTCCTGCAGAGCTGGCACGACTCGTAGTTCTCTTTGTCTTCAAGGGCTTCAGGAATCCAAGTGTGTGGATATGAGGCTCATGCAGGAGAGAGTGTCCCTGAGCTCTGTTCCCTCACACAAACTCCTGTCAGCACCTGCCTGGAGCTGCAGAATCCAGCAGGGATTTGTGTTTAGCTGGATGGAAATGCTTTGTGCATCCCCGTTGTCAATGTTTCTGTGACCCTGGAAGTGCCCGAGCCCCTGCAGCTCCTTGCTGAGGGTTCCAGATCTCACATGGGAAGATTCTCTCACTTTTAAACATACCACACTGGAGCTGGATTTCCCGAGCTATAAAAAGTCTTCCCTTTGCCATTTGGAATTATGTTCTGCAGGCTCAGCACATCCCAGTGCCGCAGCCCTGGGAGCTGCTGCTGCTAATGCTGGGGGAAAGAAGGATGAGGAGAAAGAGTGACCCTGGCAGTTTTGGAGCTTGAGGGAGGCCTGGAGAGAGCAGGGCTGAGACAGCAGAGTTCAAATGCTGGAAATGAGCTCCAGGAGAGGAGCAGCTGCTACACGGGGGGACAGGAGGGGACTTGGGGGAATATGGCCTGTGGGGATGGAGGCTCTGGGCTGAGGGCACACTGGGACCCTGGGCAGACACCACGGCTCCTGTGAGGGTGTGGGGGCCCTTGGAATGGCACTGGGACCCTCAAGAAAGTACTGGGACCCTCGGGGAGGCACTGGAACCCTCAGGATAGCACCAGAGCCCTTGTGAAGCCACCACGAACGTCAGGATGGCACCGCACCTCGGAGCCTCAGGGCTGCAGCAGGGCCAGGAAAGCTTCGGCTCCATTCATGCTCGGCCAAGGACTGC
This sequence comes from Bombycilla garrulus, assembly GCA_013400315.1. Lineage (NCBI taxonomy): Eukaryota > Metazoa > Chordata > Aves > Passeriformes > Bombycillidae > Bombycilla > Bombycilla garrulus. Next base: position 267,752 of record VXBU01017415.1, on the reverse strand, counting down.
CCCTTGCGGGCTCCCGGTGTCGCCACACTGACAAGGAGAGCCGCGGTTGTCGTGCAGGAAGGCCCGTGGAGGCAGCGCAAGGGGCCGGAGGCGGCGGCGATGGCGGCGGGAGCGGCCCCTGAGGGGGACACTGAGGCGGGAGCGGCCCCTCACGGGGACACTGAGGCGGGAGCGGCCCCTGAGGGGGACACTGAGGCGGGATCGGCCCCTGAGGGGGACACTGAGGCGTGAGCGGCTCCTCAAGGGACACTGAGGCGGGAGCGGCCCCTCAGGGGGACACTGAGGCGTGAGCGGCCCCTCACGGGACACTGAGGTGGGAGCGGCCCCTCACGGAGACTGAGGCAGGAACGGCCCCTCAGGGGGACACTGAGG
>VXBU01017415.1:248070-267023 GCA_013400315.1 Bombycilla garrulus | reverse complement strand
GGTGAGGGCTGAGGGACGGGAGCGGTGAGGGCTGAGGAACGGGAGCGGTGAGGGCTGAGGGACGGGAGGGACGGGAGCGGTGAGGGCTGAGGAACGGGAGCGGTGAGGGCTGAGGGACGGGATGGGATAGGACGGGATGATGGACGGAATGACGGACGGGGCCGCGCTCCCGGCCCCGCTCACCGCCGCCTTTCTGCGGGCCGGTGATCAGTGAGGTCACCAGGGACCGCTGCTGGGCCCGGTCTCATTCACCGTGTTCATCACCGACCGTGATAAAAGGATGGAATGTGCCCCGAGCGGGTCTGGTGATGATACGGAATGTGGGGCAGTGGCTGATCCACCCGAAGGCTGTGCTGCCTTTCGGCTGGAGAACTGGGCAAAGAGAAACCTAGTGTTTTATTAGAATAACCTGATGAGGCTCAGAAGGAGCAGGTGTAGGATCCTGCACCTGCAGAGGAATAACCCCAAGTACCAGTGGGATCCTGGGCTGCATCAGGAAAAGCGTGGCCAGCAGGTCAGGGAGGGGGTCCTGCCCCGTGGCCTTAGGGAGGCACATCCAGGGTGATCTGTCCAGTTCTGGGCTGCTACGATAGACAAAGAGCTGCTGAACATGGTCCGTGCAGGCCACAAAGATGCTGAGGGATCTGGAGCATCCCTCTGAGGACAGACTGGGAGCTGGGCCTGGAGAGAAGACTGAGAGGGGATCTTATTAATACATACAAATATCCCCAAGGGGTCAGAGGATGATGCCAGACTCTTTTTGGTATGCCCAGAAACAGGATGAGGAGCAATAGTCGTAAACTAAACCACAAGAAGTTTCACCTCAACGAGAACTTTCCATGGTCTGGATGATCTCCAGGGGTCCCTTCCAACCCTGACTATGCTGGGATTGTGTGTCTCTCGCAGGTGCAGCCATGGTGTCCAGGAAGCAGCTGGCAGACTTTGGCTACAAGGCGTTCTCGGGCTCCATGATGCTGCTGACGGTGTACGCCGGGTACCTGTGCAGTGTCCGTGTGCAGAGGATGCTCCAGCACCGCCGGGAGCGGGAGAACGCGCCCGGGCCGGAGAGCTGAGCTGGACTGGGACTGGGACTGGGACTGGCCCCAAGAGCTGAGCCCGCTCTGGGACTGGCCTCAGGAGCTGAGCCCACCCTGGCACCAGCCCCACCTTCCCAGTCCCCCCTGGGCTGGGGAGGCAATAAAACCCGTGTGAAAGTGGCCGGTGTGGCTGTGTGTGCTGTCCCCCAAATCACAGACTGGGCTGGGCTGGGTCACTTTGTTCCATCCTCCCTTCCACGAGTCCATCACTTCTGTCCTGTTCTTCCAAGATGTTTCTCCTGCACTCCTGGCAGCAGCCCAGGTGTTCAGGGACAGCCAAGGGATACACGCTGTCCTCTGTTCTATTTCCTCAAGATGAAACACATCAGCCCCAGTTTCTGAAGCAACTTTTAATTGGAGATAAGAGTAAACAACAGTATAAAATGGTAACAACTTGAGAAGTTTCCAAAATTCCGCTCCTGATTGACCGTTCCATTGCCCCCAAGTACCATTGAGTAAAAAAAGAGAAGCAAAGCCCACAGTGTGGCTGCTCTTCCAGCCCCGGGTTCCTCCACAGCTCTAACATCAGAGCAGCAACGATTGCTTGTCTCAGAGTACAGGACCAAAACATGTTTTTTGGAGAGTTAAACCCAGCCCACCAGTTCTGATCCTCCCTCTGATCCCAGCTCAGCCAACTGAATCCAGTAGGTCTAGAGAAATCTTCAAAACCACAATCTGCAACAGGAAGAAAACAATTTAAAAGGCCTGGATAATGCTGGTTGTCTCAGGGGCAATAAACCACCCCCCCAACCCCCTCGCAGAAGGCTTTGGTCAAGGCTTCAGAGGGGTTTGCAGCACCAAAAGAGGCAGCAGACGCTGGCCTGGTCCCTGGGCCAGCAGAGATGAGCACTGGGACCTCCCCGGCAGGCTGGGGCGAGGCAGAGCAGCGGTTCGGGGTTAGCACAGTTCAAAGCCCGGCCGGGAGCAGAGTCTCTGCCTCCCCCAGGGCAGCTGGGACACGGAGCCTGCGTTCCCCGTGCTCTGAAGTGGCTTCTGGAGTGCATCAGGAGCTGCTGCAGCTGCCGGGAGCGAACCGTCACCGAGCGGCACCGAACCCCGCCGTGCCAACTGCTCTGCCTGCACGGGTCCCAGTAAAAGCCAGTTTGTCACAAAGACACTCTGCAAATACCAACGGGACTCAGGGATGTTTTCTTGTACTTTTGAAGTACAAAATGGCTTGAAGTGAAATCTGCAGCTTTGTTTTTGCCCCGCTCATTGGCTTCATCCCTCGTGCTGTGCAAAGCCTCTGACTGGTCAGGGTTGTACCCGTTTCGGGTCTGCTGGAGGTTTCTGGGGAAGGGGTTTTTGATTAAAGATCACTTGGGAATGTGGAGCTCAACACAACTAGATACTGAAAGACAAGTTCGTGTTTGCTCAAGGCCAGCCCAGGGCCTTACTCCTCTCCTGTCCACTGGCCGCCGGCCACGTGGCCGTTCAGGCGGTTGGAACCGTTACTGGAAGTGCTGAGAATTCCTTTTGTGCTGTTGGAAGTCACATCCTCCTCCTCAGAGCTGCTCTCCACGTCACTGCGGTCATCCTTGGACACCTAAACATTGCCAGTGGAGTTGGGTAGCGGGAGAAGAGAAAGGGAGTTGGAAAAGGGACAGAAAGCAGCAGTTAGAAGGTTGTGTCCATGTGACGAACCACCTTCACTCACATCTACCTCCTACATTTGAGTCTGGCTCTGTTCAAGCTCCCATGCTCCTAATGTCATCACATTAGGAACAAGACATAGACACTGAAAAACACCATTTGGAAAGATGAGCTCCATTTTCCAAATATTCTGAATATCTGTGAAAGCACTTCACTCCTATTCTCACCAAATCAGATGATTATTACAGATCTGGTGTTGTTCTTGTCTTCCAAGAGCTCCTCTCCAGATCAGTTGAAGGCCGTTTTTCTAAACAATTTGTTTTGAATCAGAAATTTCTCATGCCACAATCACAAGTGGGTCTGACAACCAAAAACCAGGAATGTGTCAGTTTGAGAGAGAACATTTTGTCCTACAGGGACCAGCTTTGCTATTTTAAAAACTAACAAGCTTTATTTATCACATCACTGCTTGAACAAGGCACCTCCATTTCCACAGCCTGTGCTTCGTCTGGGAGATCCCACTGAGGAGCAGCAGCCTGCTGGGACAGGGCATGGAGAACAAAGGCAGTGTCTGATCCAGCAAACAGCAGGAGCCTCAGCCCAGGGATCCAGACCTGTTAGAGTGTGCCTGAGTTCAGAGACTGGCTGCAAATCCAGCTCCATCTGACTTGCACATGGGATTCTGAACCTTCCCAGGAGTGCAGCGCTGCCTGCTCCAAGTGCCACAGCAGGGCAGCCCTGCAGAGCCAGAAGGGGAAGGGAAGAGCCCATAAACCCAGCCCCAACTGCAAACACACACCTTGGGTGGTGACAGGAGCCAAAGCCAAACCTCCCCAGGTGAGCTGGGCCTGGAGAGCGGCCCCTGCTCTGCCCAAGGCAGCTCCTCACTCTCCTCACTCTGCAGCCCTCAGTAACTCCATGTGCCAGTGCTCTGCCTTGCAGCTTTCCAAGGATTCCAGGATTTCACTCTATGCTCTCCTGGAGTCAGGGTTAGGGCTCTGCAGCAGCAGGAAGTGGTTGAACTCCAGGGAAGATCTGGCTGTAAGCCAGGTGAAGTTAATGATCTCCAGGAACTTTTTGGGTGTCCTGGTTTCTGCCTGTTGCCAGAACTTCTGCTGTCTTTCCCCAATTTCCTGCTATACTGGAAGTTCAAAGGGTCACTGGAAGGAAGCAGAAATCCCTTGACATTTTTTCCATTCTTGCGGGAGAAGTGACTGTTTCACTCCTTTTCACAAAAAGGAGTAAATTCCTCCTGCCCTCTCCCCCTCAGTGTGGTGCTGATGAGGACAAAGACAGAAATTGGAGTGTGAGGGTGTGTAAAAGCAAAAAGTGAAGGTTGTGCAGGCAGGTGACAGCAGGTAAGGACAGACCCCCAGACACTGCTCTGACCTTTGGAAAAATCACTTAGCACCCTGTCAGGACCAGGGAGAGAAGGAGAAGGCACCAAAGCCCCAAGCCCAGGGCTCTGCTTTTGTCTTGGCCTCGACACAGACGTGTTTCAGTGAACAAACAGAACCACAGGTCACACTTACATGCACAGGGTGAAACTGTCCAGCTCCAATCTGGCACAGAGAAAAGGAGAAAAGAATGAAGAAGACAGAGCTTAGAGTCCTTTCTCTGGCTAGGTCACCTGGACAGGAGAGAACCAAGGAAAGGGAAAAGGTGTAGAATTCAGGATACAGAAACAGCTGCAGAGAATGAAAATCAGGCATTTGTGGTAGCAGCTGTGGGGAACAGATGAAGAGCTCTGAAACCTGCTTGCCCCCAGAGTCAAGCAGAATATTTCTATTTTCCAGGCCATGTTCCATGTGTAGAGGCAGCTAAAGTCAAACACAAAATAATGCAGAGCCATCAGAGAAACCCAGGGCAGAATATCAGATAGGAGAAAGCATTTTTGCTACTAAATCAGCTCTTTTGCTGGTTTCACAGAACCATGGAATGGTTTGGGTTGGAAAGACCTTAATGCTCACCTTATTCCACCCTCTGCCATGGGCAGGGACACCTTCCACTATCCCAGGAAGTCCAGCCTGGCCTTGAACCGCATGATCTTTAAGGTTCCTTGCAACTCAAGGCATTCTGTGATTTCTGACAACCAGCAAACCCCAGTGCATCCCTGGGAACCCTTCCCTGAGTGCTGAAGCTCAGTGCCTGCCCTGGCAGACAGAAGCCAGCGAAGATTCACAATCCCCAGCACATCCCAAGGACCAGCTGAAGCTGGGAAGCATCCTGCACGTTCATCCTGTTGTCCAAAAGAGAGCCTGCTACCACCTTAAACTGCAGAGTGCACAACCAGAGTGTCATAATCACCGTTTTAGAATATTTGAATGTACTGGAAAATGGAGTCATTTCCCTGCATACCCAGGAGAGACTCCCTGCCTTTGAACACACCTGGAAACTCACAAGTACAGAGCAATCAAGGTAAAAAAATGCCATTTTTGTGAACTTTTGACACAAGTCCCTTAAGAACCAACACCGGCCCTCATTGAAAAGCCCAATTTCTCATGATTCCTTAATGAGGCTTGCAGGAAAGAGGGCCCAGCAGCCTCCCCCAGCCTTACCTTGCCCCGCACCAGGGCCTTGGAGGCCGTGCGGATGATGAGGTAAGACCAGATGACGTGCAGCACCTGCAGGGTCACCAGGAGCCCGTTGAACAGCCACCAGGAAGGGTAGGGACCGATCAGCTCCCAGCTTTCAAACAGGGTTGTGTTCAAAATCCTGAGAGAGCCAGAAACACATTGCAGATCAGCTGTGCCCAGCTCTGAGTGGGGATGCCAGGCCAGATGCACAACAGTTTGTGTCTCACTGAGCATCTGCTGCTCTGCTCCTGCCAGAGTCAGGAGCCTGAGTAAAGCTCATTAGGAGCATTTGAACTGAGCAACAAAACAGAACATGTGAATGTGCTGCAATTTGGTTACACACATGGATCTGCTGCCAATTTTCTTCTCCGAAGCACAAGCATTTATTTATAACAGCTTCACAGGAAGTGGTGTCAGGCCGCTCTGGTCACCAAAACAACCCTTAACACCTTCCTGCTTGGGCGGCTTTCACCCACATTTAAAGATCAAAAGTCACATCAGAAATAGTGTGGGCACAGCGGCAGGGCAGGGACTGTCCCCTGTGCTGGGCACTGCGAGGCTGTGTCCAGCTCCGGGCCCCCACAGCAAGGGAGATATTGAGGGGCTGGAATGTGTCCAGAGCTGGGAACAGCTGTGGAAAAGGAGGCTCAGGGGGAACCTTCTCCCTCCACAACTCCCTGGCAGGAGGGAGCAGCTGGGGAGGAGTCAGGCTCTGCTCAGGACAAGAGGGAACAGTCTCAGGATGTGCCAGGAGAGGTTCAGGCTGGACATCAGCAGGAATTTCTCCATGGCAAGGGAGGTCAGGCACTGGAAGGAGCTGCCCAGTGAGCTGGTGGAGTCCCCATCCCTGGAGGTGCCCGAGGAACAACTGGACGTGGTGCTCACTGCTCTGGTGGCTGGACTCAGTGGTCTTGGAGGGATTTTCCAATCTCAAGGATTCTGGGATCACAAAGGAATTTTGTCCCCAGAAGGTCTCCCTCCCTCCCTGGGTGCTCTTCTCTTCCCTAAGAGTTTTATAGATTCCTCCAGCCAGGCTGGAAGATTCAAAATCACTTTATGGCTCAGGCTTTGTGTTTCTTTCATTACTGTTTTGCTGTTCTTGTTGCTGGGAGTTATTGCCAGTCCTTCAGCAATTTAATAAACACTTTAGATTTTATGATGCAGAGAGGTATGGAGAGATCTTTAACAACCACATTAATTTCACACAGCTTTTAACATTTCACAAGAAAAGTAAAACAAGCCTTTCAAACAAGAACCAAAATCCCCCAAAAGGCAGCTCCAGAAGTATTTAACTCATAGCAGGTTTATGAAAGAATTAATTGCAATTCCAGAGATCTGCTGATGTTTCACATTACTAATTAGGGAAGGGAATACACGTGCAGTGAAACAGAACAGGGTCTGCAGTGCTGCTGCAGTTTGCCAGAATCCTCTGCAAAGCTGAGGAGTGACATTACAGCCAGTGGAAAACACATTAAACATTTACAGGATGCTGAGCACTGGTGTGAGGCAAGAGCATCCCCTCATGACAGACAGCAGCTGCAAAAACAACTCCTGTCTGTCCCTGGAAGGAGCCTACGAAGAAATAGGAATTAAAGCTCTTCTTCATCCAGAGTCCTTTGGTGCATCTACTGGAAAATAAGCAAGAGCTTTAACTGCAACCCTGATCCTGAAGTGAAAGGATTTGGCTGCCTACCAGGCACCCAAAAAGAATGGGAATGCCAGGTGTCCGTGGCCTGGGAAATAAATGCATGCAGTAAAGTGGTGTAACCAAATTATCACCACAACAAGAAATGGACAACAGCTCATTAACCAAAGCACTGCTCCAGGTCTGACCTACTGAGGTGAGAGGGAATCTCATTATGGGATGATTCTCTCTAAGCCATTTATCCAGGGTTTTACCTCCCAAGAAACCTCAGACCTATTTCAGGCTCTGAATTGTCACGACACAAGGACAGGACAGAAGTGTCATAAGAATCAGAAACTGCAGTGATGACTAAGCCAGATACAAACAAAAATTACCTCAAGAGACTGTCCCTCACTTGTAATTATTTCTAGAACTTCTTCAGAGAAGCAGAGAATCCTTCAAGGCTCTCAGAGCAGATTCTGGCTGACTCTGTCATCACTGCAGCAGGGGAGGGGCAGCTGTGATTGGGATTCTGGACTCTTCTCCCAGTCCTCAGCTGACTGGGGAGAAATTTCTTCATGTGCCTACTGAAACCTCCTGCCCCAACTGCACTTGGGCCATGGGCTGCTTCAGGCTGCCTCGAGGGACAGCTGGAATGCTTGGGAAGTCTAAAACAAAGGCTCTGCTGAAAGGATTGGGAGAACAACCAAGACCTCGCAGCTCCAGGTGCTTACCAGAAAGGGTAAATGCCCAGCCGGGTCACGATGAACACGACCCCAAAGAGCATGAAGAAAGCATCACACAGACGTTGGTACTTGGCATAATTGGCTAGTTTTGCAGCCTACAAGAGACAATAAACATAAGAATATTATTCTCTTTGTGCACTCCTGATTTTCGCAGCTCTCCAGTCTGTAATTACCCAGATGGAGAGCTGCAAAAAACTCTCAATCGCATTTGTACAGTTTGGAACACAGAGGATTATATTGTATTACTATTTTTATACTGTTATTTATATGGTTCTTCAAGAACAATGGGAGAGATATTTACAAGGGCCTGGAGTGACAGGACAAGGGGGAATGGCTTCAAAGTGCCAGAGGACACAATCACCCTCTCTGAGAGGGTGGGGAGGCCCTGGCACAGGTCACCCACAGAAGCTGTGGCTGCCCCATCCCTGCAAGTGTCCAAGGCCAGGTTGGATGGGACTTGGAGAAACCTGGCAGAGTGGAACTGGATGATCTTTAAGGTTCCTTCCAACCCAAACCATTCCATGCTTCTGTAACTCTCAGCACTCCAGCAGTTTGGAGGAAAAGCTGACAAGGCAGGATCAGCAGCACGGATTTCATGGCACATTTAAAGCAGTTTATCAAGAACAGGGATGTCAAATGCTCCCCTGAGATCACAGCAGCATTAGGGATGCAAAGATCTGAAAGGAAATTCACCTCCAAGAGGAAATCTGAAGCATCATGGAGGCACAGCACCAGCGTCCCAACCCGCACCATGTTATTCATGTAGGAGAAGGTGATGAGCCCAATCGTGGCCAAGTGATGGACGAACATGATCAGGAAGTCCTGGGAACAGGAAAACCATGAATGAAAACTCTCTGGCTGGCACACAAATGCAAAGGTTCAGAGCAGAGCCACCCAGCTGGGTCACAGGACTCCTTCAGCTCAGGCTCTGACTCCACACCAAGCACAGCTCATCACGCTCCCACATCTCTGCAAGAGCTTCCAGAAAGGTCTCTCAGCTTTGGGGCTGCTGAAGGCAGAGCTCTGCCTGCTCAGGATCAACACAGTGTCACAGCACACGCACAGCTGTACCTGCAGACCCCACACACATGACTCAGAGGACAAGATGACCCTTATCTCTGGCTCCTTCTGGTTCTTCAGACACTCTGCCTGTCCCCTCAGCTCCAGGCACACATTTAAACGCTGTTACTGCTGTCAGTGACCGAACCCTGCCAGGCCACAGCAGGCACAAAACACCAGGTAACTCAGCAGGAAGAATGAAAAAGTGTTTACAATGCGCAATATTCAGAGCTGGTTTGCACCTCGGCCCCCAGCTTCCTGTACCTCATCCTGCTGCAGTGGAGAATGTCATCTACTTGTTTAAGTCAAAATTAATCATTCCAAACAGTCCCAGAGGTTGTTCATCACTCCTGTCTGCAGCTCCACTGTATCCACAGTGCCTCACCTGCTAATATTTCAGCACAGAAAAAAAACCTGGATAAACTTGGGGTTTTTTTAACAGCCAGTGCAAAAATTGGGATAATTTGCTGCTTTGCAGCTCATGTAAAGGAAGCAATAAGCCAGGATTTACTGGGGACTGTTCTCCAACAGCAACAATAATCAAATCCTGGAACGCAGCACGACAGAATTAGATTTGAGCAACTGCAACCACTCATCATCTGCTCCTCATACAGCCGAGAAATTCCTTTCAAACCCCATTTATTATTGCCTTGGTGTTTGCCATTTCCTCAGCAGCTTCAGCAAGGTACTGCTTTGAGCAGCTCATTTTCTTGCAAGCCTTCCAGTTCAATCTATTTTTAGGCAATGATTTAACTTTTGATTGAGAGGTATTGAGTGAAGCTGTTCTGTCCCCTGGAAGGTGAAAGGAACTCAAGGATACACCAGGTCAGCCTTGCTCCCTTTTTCTCAGGACTGCACAGGAGAAGGGAGGCTCACAAAGGTGTAAATGAGGAAGAAAACTGAATTATCACTACATTTTGGCTTTCCTGGCCAGGCACACTCCCATTTTTTGTTAGTCCTACCTATTTATTATTATTTTTATTATAGCTATGGAGTAGTTAATGCAATTCTGGTTCATCTCACCTTTCGTTTAATGTCTGTAAACTGAGAAAACATGAGGGACCAGTAGAAGGCCAGCTCCAAGATATAGTAATAATAAAGCCTGGATGTTAGAGGCTGGAAAACAAAGACGGCACAGTTACAAGACAAAATAATTCAAAATTTACGTCAAAATCACTTTCTTCCTTCCTCATTTTCCATCCCACTTTGTTCTTCCAGAATTGCTGAGGCATAAGTTAAATCATTCAGGTTTAATAAAAACAAGCTTAAGCAACAGATATCTTACTCCAGGCTTACTCACACAAATATAATTGTGTGTTTGAGCTTTCTTCCAAAGGACTAAATTCCCTTGTCAATATTTACAGCTCCTGCTGAAGCCTCTTGGAGTAGAAAAATCAGGCTCTGGAACAGACTGTTGGCCTTTATACAGTAAATAAATAAATTACCACTACGATTTTATGCCTTTTTCTTCCACTTTCAATAATCTCAGCAGCAAGTAAACATAAAGTGACTGAGTCAGATGTATCTGAGGAAACCCTGCCAAACCTAACCAGGATGTAAAGGCACAAAGAGTAAATGGCAGAGTTTTAATCCAGTATCAATACCAAAAATAAAAACTGAAATTGTCCAAAAACTGGAATTTAGGAGGTTTCTCTCATACCTGGAAAGGGTAGTTGTACCAGCACTGTCGTGTATCCCAAAACCAGGGTGCCTAGAGAGAATAGGTATTATATAGGAATATATTTTATATAAAAAAGAAGTTATATAAAACCCCAGTTTGTACTGAGTATTTTCCTCCTCAGCACCTGAAGTTACCTGACACTGTAGCACTGCTTTACTAGAATTTTACCTTTATTTTGCCATTCAAACTACATTTATTGTAAAAAACCCTAGTGATTTAAAGTCTAATTTGTGCTGTCAATGCAAGTGCTGCTGCAGTGGAAATTTCTAGAATAATCATAGGATTCTAATAATAATAAAGACCCCAGGAGATTAACCTGTATCCCTTCAAGAGGGAGGGGAGAAAAAAAGGAGCAGTTTTCCAAAGGAAAAAACAAACAAACAAACAAACCAAAACAGCTTGTTTTTTTCCAGTATTCTGGGGTAACACAACAAATAATTTTCTATTATTTCCAAAATGATAGATCTGTATAGAAGCTTCCCTGTAGTGTAAAGAAAGTCTTTAACAGAACCCCCAGGATCCCAAAACCAGGGATATTCAACTGCAACCACCCAGAACAACAACGTGGGTGACACAGCAACTCACCGTCCAGAGGAACCTGATTCCATAAAAAAATATACTTAAATAAAATGTAAATCTCCACCTGGAAAAAGAAGTAAAAAATAAACTTAGGACATAGAATCAGCTCTTGGTTAGCATTTCTAAAATTAATTGAAATAATTGGGAAAACCCCCAAATCTGACACCTGGAAAGCCTTTTCCCAACTTAATTTCTGAACATTTCAGGTAACAAAGCCCACTGAAGAGTTTTCACACCACACATGAGTTTGCATCAAGAGCCAAGTTTGAAACTCAGGGTGAACATGCATCATTCATGTGCTTTTAGAGACCACAAGGTAACAACAAGCACAGCTGTTGTCACCCAGAGGTCTCCTAATGTAGGTGTTTCTCCCTCTTACCTTGTGGCTTTAGGCAGACAAAACCACACTGGGGGAAGGACTGAAAGTTACTGGAAAGGAAAGAAAGCAGCAGAGGAGAAAGAAGTCAGGAAAAAATACTGAGGTTCTACTGAACTACAGAAAAAACTGCAGGAGCTCGGGGGAACAAAGAATGGACTGGAGAGAGAAGAAAAGGAAGCCAAGGAGTGCCTGGGAAAGGCAGAAATTGCTGAGGGAACAGAAATCATTCCTGAGGGAATGGGAATGGGAACAGGCAGTGCGGGCACGTGCACACGGACAGGGACAGGGACACACGGACACAGACACACGGACACTCTCGGTGCCATGAAGGACCTGGCCCAGTGCCTGAAGCTGCTCAGCACTGACTCCTGTACCCCGTTGTGGTTTCTCAGGCACGTCCACAAATCATTTTAGAATTTTAAAACCTCGTTTAACTCCCTCATTTCCTCGTGCAGGAATTTTGGGCCTGGCCTGGCAGAGCAGCTGCCCCCAGGCCCAGCTAGAGCTCCAAGATGAAGCCCCTCTGCACAAACATACATGCTCTCACAAAATTTGGTGAGGGTGGTGGGTTTGTCCTGGTTCCTCCGATGCCGAAACCAGCGCTGGATCTTTCGGACATCCCAGTCCAGCTGCTTGGACAAGCCTTCTAACCTTTTTCCATCTGGAGACTGAAGGAAAATGAAACAAATGTCAATTCTCCCACTCCTCAAGCTACTTCCAGCCCTGCACTATGACAGAAATAAAGCACAGATAACAAAAACCACACCAGGAAGGGATCACAGAGTCTGGAAGCAAGAGCCCATTGCCACAAATGGTCATTCAGGCTTAACTTTCATAAGCCACTAATTACTTAATTAGTCAGAATGGTTTTGGTCGAGCATTTCCTCACCTATTTCATCAGTTGACAGCACATTAAGACAAAGAGCAAGACTGTTCTGTTAACTTGGGGAAAGGAGCTGTTAAAGTGTCCTGCCCTACCTGTTAAAGCTGCACAAATTCAAACAGCCCAAAACTCAGGAGGAGCAAAGCTAAAGATGTTTAAGGTTTGCTACTCACAGCAAGGACAGGGAAACTTTAAAGTTAGAGTTGGTTTAACACAGTAGATATTTGTATATTCCAAAAGGGCACTGTGGGAAGTGTGTTATTTCTGTTATCAAAGTTTATAAATGAAAATATATTAGAAAACTGAAATACTTCCATGACAAATATAGATATAATATATCCCTGATCTCCACCTGGGAACTCTACTGGGTCTGAATGAACAAAAATGGATTTATCAAAGCGAACCAAACCTGGTAACTCCCTTTACAATGGCCCAGGAGTGAGATAATTCAGACCAGCTCTGCCAGGGAGCTCTACCACTGAAAGATGATAAACACATTTTGAGTTACATACAAACCACAAAAGCTATGCAGAATGCTGAATTGATACAAAATCATCAGTCTGCCCATCTGAAAATCAAAATCAGAGTAATTTGATTTTCAGTGTTGACACCACGACTGTCCTGTCATCCATCACACCACATCCCTCAGCACTTTGCTGGGATTTAAGGGTTGGGGCACAGGGAAAGCACCTCCAAGGGGAATTCAGTGAAATCCTTCCCCTGCAGCAGGGCCACCCCCAGCCTGACTCTCCAAACCCGAGAGCAGCCTCAGCACACTGGGACAGTTAAAAGTTTCATAAACCAGACAAATTCTGCACAGCCTGTGACCTCCCAGGTTTTCCAAACATTCATTTCAAGGACATCCCCTGGATTGAAGTTCTCCCAACAAAGGACATCAGATTCTGGGGATTTTTCAGTTCACACATCATTCCAAATCCCTCTAAACTTTAATGGTCTCACAAGGCAAGTTTTTTGAGGTTTTTATAGAATTTCCCTTTATCTGCTCCAGTAGATGAGGTTCAGCATCACCAAATCTCAACAGAAAATTCCATTTCATTATCTCTAATGAAAATCTATTGTACTTATTCAATATTGGATAAAACACAGTGGGATTCTGTAATTCTGTAGTGGTATAGGTGTGTGAGCTTAAGGGGGAGAAGGAAACAACCAAAAAAAACCATCTCCTGTGACCATTAAATGTCCTGCCCTTCATCAGGACATCCTTCACTGAACACCTCCCTGAAAAATCCACTTCCACTGACAATTGCTGTCCAGGTTCACAGTAAACGGCAGAAATGAGAGAAAGACATTCACAATAAAACCAATAAAATCAGAAAAGGAACTGAGCTAAAGAAAAAGGGGAACACTTTCTCAATAAAAGTGGAAGATGCTGGGAAATCTCTTGTTTAACCAAGAATTCCCACTGTGCAACTTGGACCAAATGCAAGGAAATAAAGGAAGCAGCTCATGCCTGTCTATCAGGGGAACATTTGTATTCCAAAGAAGATTTTTCTGTGCACAAAACCATGGCTCAGTCATACAGGGAATTTACTTTGCTACCAGAAGGACATGCCAGAGGCAAAGTAAAGGCAGAATGAGCTCACTTGTGGATGCAGAGTGTGAAATGTGAAATCCAGAAAAGTGGAAGCCAAAAGCCCCCCCTGTGACACCTCCTGGCATCCATTCCCTTTGGAATGGAGGAGGAATTTGAAGCGTGACTCACCTTAGTGATGGATGTAAACACTTTCTCTAAAATTGCATTGGGCTGAGCTCTGTGAGGTCCACTGTCCTCAATGCCAAGGTTTATGGCACATGGCTTGGCAATAAACCTGCAAGAATTCCCCAGAAAGAGCTGGATTAAAACAAGATATTTATTTCCTTCCTCTGCCTGAAACCTGGATTTGTCACCAACTGCAAAACCTGGTGAAAAAGCTTTTGAAATCTCCATTCCACCGCTTCCCAGGTGAAGAAATTTATTTCCCATATGGGAACTGCAGACAGCACAAACTGTTCACACCAGAATGAAAAATTAAATCTTAATGCCCTTGGCTTGTAAGGATCTGAATGTGCTCCCAGGGGGATTCTCATTCCTCAACAATAAAACAATAGATTGATAGCAGTCTGCTGTGAACAGAAATGCTGGAGATGAAGCCCTAAAACAAAGTATCTTGTTTCCAAAATAGGCCTTGGTGTCACATAGCTCAGAAAAAAGGGAACTTCAAGTAACACAAAAAGTAACTTTTTTTTTTTTTCTTTTTTTTCCTCTGGGAAAAATAAAGAGGCTTGTTTCCTTCAGGACAGAGAGGAAGTCCCTCAGTCTGATTCTGATCTCATCCATCCCCTGTGCTCTGTGCATTTCAAACTAATTTAACTCCTCCTGGATTTTATAGCACAGACTCTGGAAACAAGCCTGGGTTTGCAACTAAAACAAATATAAACGCGTTCAAAATTACCAGGTTTTGCTGCACGTTTGTGTCAGAATGGGCTCAGGGCTCCAAGGGAAATATCTGCATTACCTGACACGTGAGCTGTTCCTCTCCTGTTGATGGGCAAAAGGGAGGTTTAAAGGAGCAACATTTTGTATTTTTTAATCACTTATTTTGAGGAAGAACCTGTTTCTCAAACTGATTTTGAAAAGGACACAATGTCTGTACCATTAAAACAATTTCGCTTTCACAGAGAGATTGTTTCAGAGAGAGCTGAGCTGAAATGACACATATTTAGGAGCCTCCCAGTGCCACCAAGCAGAAAATGTTGCTTTTTCCAACCACAATTGTTACAATTTCTCCTCCTGTTTAAAAGGAAAGATTAACATTCACTAGAATCGTGGCTCTAAGTGCTCCAACAGTAATTACTCTGGAGAATACTCAGTGCTTCAGGAACAAATATCTGTGGCAGTGTTCAAGAACAGTCCCAGGTTGTGGGGTTTTCCCTTGAGGAATTACAAATCAGCTCGTGACTGATCCCAAAGGAACACACAGCTCTCAGAAAACACTAAACAAATGACAGACACTGCAGGCCAGCCTTCCCTGTCTGCCTCAGTTCTTCCAGGATCCCTGAGGTTGAAAAATCCCTCCAGGACCATCAAATCCAACCTGAGCCAAATCCCACCTTGTCCCCAGCCCAGAGCACCGAGTGCCACCTCCAGCCCTTCCTTGGACACCTCCAGGGATGGGGAGGGACTCCAACACCTCCCTGGGCAGCTCTTCCAATTCCTGACCACTCTTTCCATGAAGAAATCCTTCCTCCTGCTGACCCCTCTGTCAGGGAGCTGCGGAGAGGCACAAGATTCCCCCTGAGCCTCCTTTTCTCCAGGCTGAGCCCCTCTGCTCCCTCAGCCTCTCCTCGTGCTCCTTCCCAGCTCCTCTCTGTCTCTACACATGCTAAACTACATTTCAACACCCACGGCTTTAAAAGAAAAATAATTAAAAAATAAAAAAGGAAGGAGTGATTTCCTTTGAGCTTGGCTCCAAAGGTTCACAGCTTCCGCCATAATCCAGACCAGCAGACAGAAATTGTGTCCTGATGTTATCAAACATTTGGCAAGACCCCCACAAAAATGTAAAAAATATAAAGTATTGAATGTCTTTATACTGTGCTTTCCTACAGGATATACCACAAGTGCAGCACAGAAGGTCACACGTGAACTTGCAGGTGGAATAAATCCTGCAGGGTCAGCAGAATTTCCATTCTTGGGGATATTCAAACTGAACAGCAGAAAACCAACCTGAGTTGCCTGAACACTGGCCTTGCTTTGAGGAGAGGACTGGATGCAGTGGCCTCCAATGATCCCTTTTAATATAAATGATTTTATGATTTTACAGCAATCTTAACGGCAACAAACTCTACCCAAGGTCAACTTACTCTGCCACACCTTCCAGCAAGAAACTCTCATCACATAAACACCTCTATTAAATCTTTATCAGCAGGGATCAGCTCACACCTGAGCCTACCTGCCTACCTCTTGCACACAAGTTGTTAACACACACTGATTTTAAAACACCAATTTTCAAGTCCACAGACTCATATTTTAAACAGTTCTCAGGCATGTTGGGCTTCACAAAAAGGCAGAATCTTTCTTTACGAACATTCCAGTTTGGTGAGAATTACAGCTCTTAAAGGAAGAACAATCTCCAAAGTGAGATTTATTGAATATGCACTCTTTGAGTTTGCATTTCCATAATCCGTCAATTTCGCTGAGTTAAGATTTAACCACCTCATTCCTTAATAGATCTGATTAAATAACATCTCAAATCACCTTTTTCTCCCCCTCCCCAGCTGGAGCACAAGCTGCAGATCCTTCCTCAGATCTGTCCAGTCACACCCACATCTGGTTCCAAAGAGCACCCCAGTGCACCCAGAAACACAACCAGGTTTTTTCAGATCTGCAATTCTTATTTTATTTGCCTGCAGTGGGACAAGATGTACAAGGAGAAATATTGACAAAGGTAATCAAGGATAAAAAATATAAACCCAAATTTCTGGGCAGAAGTCTTTCTCTTTGCTGACTGGACAAAAATCCTCACCTTCCCACTGTCTTTACCTTCCTCTATAAATCCTGCCTCATCCCTACAGCCAAACTGCCCATAGACAGACAAAGTAATGATTATTTTGTCAATGTCATGATGTAAAAGGTAGTTTTTAGTGGAATTCTAACTAGCAGAAATGTGTCAGTGTTACAAGTGTCAGAGCACAATCACTTCCGCACACTGGGGAGCCACAGAAAGAGAGAGAAAAGCAGCAGCTCAACCAAGTCCAGCTGTGAAATGTGTGTCAAGAAAGACATGGACACAATCAAAGCCTGATTTGGGATAAGTGCACCACAGGAGTTTATTGAGAAAAAGCTGAACTTTTACGACATGTTCAAAGTGGCTGGAGGAAAGAGAAAGGAGTTTATTCAAAGATATGTACTTTTAAAATAAACACACTGGAAACTGCCTGAGATGTGCTGTCACAGTCTGCTTGCACTTTTGGACACCACCAAGGCACAGCAGAGATCAGGAACAACCCCCTTGGCCTCTGAGGTTTGCTCTGCAGGCTCAGGAGTTACAGTCTCATTTGACTCCACCCTAAATTAACACCACAAAAGACATTTCCTAAATTAGGGAGACATTATCAAGACAAAGTAAATGCTGCCTGCAGCACTGTGGCATCAGGTGTAGGAGGATGCACTGCATCTTCCCCAACAGCTCCAGGAAAAGAGAATATTCTGCACCTCTTCCCCAGACTGACACCTGCACTAGGGACCTGATTTTCATGATATCATTGTGCCTCACAACCTCCTCTCCTTACGTCCTGGCAAGTACCAAAGTTTGGCCAAGACCAGCAAGCTGAGATGCGATTTTGGCAGTGCCACATGTGTTCCTGGGTTCTCTGCACTGGTTTTCTGAAGCCTTTTCTTCCTAAGGGCAGAAAGACAGCATGGAGAAAATAGAGCCTCTCAAGTTTCTCACCTCTCTGCTGACCTGCTTCATTTTCCTCCATATTTGTCATCTTTTTATTTCATCCCAACCACCTCTTCTTAATTTCTGAAAGCTCAGGAAAATTCATATTTCTTAAAGAAAACTCACAGAAAAAAATTCTACTCAATTCCCACTCACTTTACCCCTGCAGCCCTCTTCATGCTTAGAAATACTTCTGGAATCAGGGAATGGTTTGGGTTGGAAAGGACCTTAAAACTCACCCAGTCTCACCCCCTGCCACGGGCAGAGACACTTTCCACTTACCCAGGTTGCTCCACGTCCATCCAACCTGGCCAACTTCTGCCCTTTCAAGGCAGAAATTTAAGATTAAATCAATGTTTAATGAACTACCTGGACAGCAATCCAGGGTGTCTTGGTCCATTTCACCTAAGGCTTTCCTAAGTAAGCCGCTTTACTAATTAATATCTCTGCCACCCACACAGTGCGTGTGGCTGCGGCAGATCCACACCACACACGGATCTACCTGTGCCCCGGGGCTGAGCTCATATGTTTATGGATGCCCAGGTAAATGAGGAATCCCGTAGTACACCTGTTTATGGGCAGAGATGACGATCTGCACTCACATCCCTCGTGCCTGAGACGAGGGAGAGCCACCAAGTATTTAAAAATACATCGGGCCATTAGAACGAGCCCTATTTCCTCATCCAGGAACTCAGGGAAAGTACAATAAAGCACACACGGAAGCCAAGTGCGGAGCAGCAGCAGCGGCCGCCAGCTCTGCCCGTCACCCCGGCGAGGTTCTCCCAGGCAGGACCAGGAATAAAAGTGAATTCCTATATAAAACATGGGATTTTTCTTGGCACTACCTCAGCACCGCCGGACTGCAGGGGCCTCTTGTTATCCAGACCCAGAGCAGTGGAGCCCCACGGGCTTGTGCATGTCGCGACAGACACGAGTCCCGCGATAGATTCCCGGAATTACACAATGTCCCCTTTCCACGCACGAAGGGCCTCGCGGAGGCCCCGAAGGGCGCGGGGGAGCCCCCGCAGGGCCTCCCCCCGGCCCGGCCCGGTGCTCACAGATCCCGGTGCCTCCCGGCCCCGCCGCCCCGGGGGCGGCCCCGCGCTCACCTCTCGAACAGCAGCCGCACGGCGAAGATGCCGAGCGCCAGCGGGAAGGCGGAGAGGACGTGAGAGGCCCGCGGGTACTGCAGCCCGCTGCCCGGCGGGCCCGGCTCGCCGGCCAAGTCCGCCCACGTCACGTTGTGCGGGAGCCAGAACCGCTCGTTCCAGAACCAGGCCCGCAGCGCCGCC
>VXBU01017415.1:213053-247138 GCA_013400315.1 Bombycilla garrulus | reverse complement strand
GGGGGGTGAGGGAGAAGCGCGGGGTTCCGGGAGGGAGAAGCGCTGAGGGAGAAACGCTGAGGGAGAAGCGCGGCGTCCCGTGAGGGAGAAGCGCTGAGGGAGAAACGCTGAGGGAGAAGCGCGGGGGCTCGTGAGGGACAAGGGCTGAGGGAGAAGCGCGGGGTCCCATGAGGGAGAAGAGCTGAGGGAGAAGCGCGGGGTCCCGTGAGGGAGAAGCGCTGAGGGAGAAGCGCGGGGTCCCGTGAGGGAGAAGCGCTGAGGGAGAAGCGCGCGCGGCCTCGCCGCCGCCTCAGCGCTCCCTGAGGGAACAGACCTGGCCGTAACAGAAAACAGTCACAGAACTATTGAGTCACAGAGCCAGAGCCAAAAAGTGACAGAAGCACTGAGGTGGAAGGGACCCACGAGGATCATCAAAGTCCCACTGCTGGCCCTGCACTCCAACAATCACATCATGTCACGGCTGTGGTGGTGTTGTTTCACACGCTGCTGAGCCCTAGGGGTTTCCACAAGCAGAGACGACTTCTAACTGGTAAAAGTCCTCGAGGCAGCGAGACAGGGCAGAAAACGATCCATCCTTAGTGTAATGTCTCTTTTGGCACCTGTCCAGTGGAGAATAGATTAAATGGCCCATTAAGCACTCAAATGCTATGATAACTAATAGATTCAATGATAGAGTAATTTATGATCTAGTTACCTTTTTTTTTTTTTTNTAAATTACTTTATTTAGAAATACCACATGTGCTAATTTCTCCTTGAAGATGTTTGAGTGAACAGATGCGGGCTCCTGTATGTCAGAGACTCCAAGATGCCTCAGATTTAACTAGAATCAATGATTTTCTGATTAAAGCTTCTGGTAAGTGCAGCCAGTATTGCTTCAGTATCATGTAACCAGGAAAACACTGTAAAATTCAATTGCGTTTCCTTAGAAACAAGCAGTTGGCATATTCCATAAATCCAAGTCCATGACAAATAGTCTTCCCTCCCTTTTCAAACAGCACAATTTCCAGTCAGAGAGATCTCTGGTTGCTTAGCAATTTGAGGAAATCTGATACTAAATGGATTTTGTTAGGAACAGAAAGGTGACAAGAAAGCAGCTTGGGTTTGCATATCAGGTTTTTTATTTTTTCCTCTGTGCAAAGCAAGCCTTACTTCTCCATTTAAAAGAAAGGAAAATGAGCAGAAGGTTGTGGAACTGCTAACACCATCCAATTAGGCAGCAGGCTTTTCCCTTCTTCCCAATATCTATTTCCTCATGCTGCTGCAGAACGTTCACTGCATTGCTTCTGGCTCTTATCCCACTCTCTCCCAACCAAACCCATCTCAGGCTTAAGTGACAATAACTTACAATAAAAAGCAGCTGATAGGAAGGGGAAAAAAAACCCTCAGTTGTCCTCAGCCGCCCTCGAGAGCCACCTGGAGCCTGAAATGGAAGTGAAAAATCCCTGTGTGTCCTTATTCCTCTTGCCAGTGCTGTTCTAATCCCTGTTCCACATGCTCTTCAATCGGAGAGCAGAAACTGCTCATTTGAGTCAAGCAGCAAAGCACGGACACACAGTGTCACCTAGTGGGGCACCGGAGCCAGCCCGGGCTGGCTTCCAGTAGAAGCACTGGGAATTCATCCATTTTCCCCTCCGTTTTTATAGATGGAGAGCAACCCTGGGGTGAAGGATTTTAGGTGCTGGTGGGGAGAGCTGGATGTGCCCCAGGAACCCCCCGAGCCTGGGCAGCAGGGAGAGGGGTTCTGTCCTTCTGCCCTGCTCAGGTGAGACCCCACCTGCAGAGCTGCCTGCAGCCCTGGGGCTGCTGGACAGAGTCCAGGGAAGGCACGAGGATGATCAGAGGGATGGAGCAGCTCTGCTGTGAGGAAAAGCTGGGAGAATTGGGATTGTTCAGCCTGGAAAAGAGACAGTTTGGGGTGAGCTCATTGTGGCCTTCCAGTGCCTGAAGGAGCTGCAGGAAAGATGGAGGGAGACAAGGGACAATGGCTTTAAACTGCCTGAGGGCAGGGTTAGAGGGGCAGTGGGAAGGAGTTCCTCCCTGTGAGGGTGGTAGGTCATTGGAATGGATTTCCCAGAGGATGCCCCATTCCTGGAAGTGTCCAAGGCCAGGCTAGACAGGGCTTGGAGCAACCTGGAACAGTGGAAGGTGTCCCTGCCATGGCAGGGGGTGGAATGTGATGAGGTTTAAGGTCCCCTCCAACCCAAACCATTCCATGACAATTCTATATCCCTTTAAATGTTGCCTCTTTGTGAAAGAAGATGAATCCAGACTTCAGGTATAATGGACATGACCCAAATTTTATTGAAGGTTTCGTCGTTAGCAGAACTGTTAAGAAAGCAGAATATTTTACACCTCAAGAATTGTTAAGTTCTAATTCTCTTGAGAATACAGTACAAATAAAGCTAATAAAAAAAAAGGGCCTCCTCCTCCCCCCATTCAAGATTTTATTATTTGTAAAATAAATGAAGTTAAAAAACATTTTTATCTTCAACACTGGCAATTGGAAAGTGTCACTGATTCCAGAGATTTTTGCAATGTAGCACAATTTCACAGCTGTAAGGAAAAGATTTATGGCAGCTTGATAAAAGTATGATTTCAGAGTTGTCAAAAGGCCTTAAAAATCTTATCTGCAGTTTAAAATAATAACAAAGAATGCCAAGTAAAAAAAAAAAAGACAACAAAACAAACAGAAAACCCCACTTCAAATGCATGGGAAATGCAGAAGTAATGCCCTGCAGGCTGCTCCAAAGTGTTCACTTGTCTTTTGCAGAGACCTGGCAGCCAGCACAGCTCCTGGGTTAGCACTGAAATACACATGGTCCAGCAACAGGCGCCATTCCAGTTGTGCAGGGACTCCTCAACTGATCACAGGCAGGTTTGAGACACAAATTCACGTTGCACTCCGTTTAGGATGCTTTAGTTGTTGGACATTATACACAGAAATGCTTTCATTATTAATAAAAAAAAGCCCAGTCGTGCCCTTTCCATGTATTAAAGTGCATTAAGTGACCATTTTAAAGCAGGCCAGAAAGTCCCTTTGAAGTTGGTCCCTAAGCACTGCAGTGGCATTTGTAGTGGTACAGGAGGTGTGTTCCAGAGACTCTGTCCCACACCAGCACAGCAAGGACAGTGAACTCCATTAATTGTTAGTGAATACCTATTGAAACTCAAGGGGGTCAGACAGTAGAGAACAGCTCTGTTCTCATGCTGGGGACAGACACTACCTGCTGAAGCTGTCCAACAGCCAGACACTTGTTCCATGCACCTAAAGAATTTGCAGGCTTCCAGAGTTTTGTAGCTGAGATAAATTGTAGGTAGATTCCCTTAACGCCAATGTGCAGTGCAGCATCACTTCATCCAGGAGAGCTGTTTGTTAAAGCTAAAAATACCCATTTCAAAAGGCCCAGCACCTTGCAGCAAGTTTTCTAGTAAAAGGCCAATTTATTCATCATCATCATCTTCATAGTAACGATTCCTTTTGATCTGTTCCTCCACAGACAGATCTTCCATGTCTTCACCCTCCCAAAAACCAACATCTTGGGATTTGCGATTCTGGTTTGGAGATGATTCCTTAGCGGTCACAACATTAGCTAAGCTGGAATGTTTAGGAGAATTTGGTTCAAGGAGTTCTTCCTTTGGAATTTCTGGCTCTTCCATGGTGTGCTCTTCCTCATCTGTGTCTGCATTCATTTGCCCATTCTCTACAACATTATGCTCTACTGTTTTGACACCAGACAATTCCTGTTCTTCCTCCACATTTTTCTCCCCAGTGTTCTGGATGTTCCTATGCTCAACCTTCTTTTCCTTTTGCTTTTTCTCTACAACAGCCTCTCTCTCCAGTTCCTCACCCCTTTTCAGTGTGTCTCTCTCTTCCTTAGAAGGAGATGGTGAATTCTCTGGTTTATGGCCTTTAACAGATATTGTTCTAAATGAGGCTGCAACTGTAAAGGGGCGACTTCGCTCCTTCAGTGAGGAAGATCTTCTTAACTTTTTGAGATCCAGATCTACATCCTCCTGCACATCTGGCTTTGAAATCTCTTCCTCTGGAGGCCACTTGGGTTTGAGTACTTTGATGCCCTCATCTAAGGCACTTCCTTGGATACTTTGGTCAGATGGAGGTGGCCAGGCGATCCTGAGCTTTTTTGTTTCTGCTGGCCTTTCTTCTCTTTCAGGCACAGCTGAAGCTTTTGCTTCCATACTTGCTGCCAGAACTCCCACTTTTGCAATCGGGGCATCCTCTACTCCTGGGCTTTGTGGAGTTTCTGGGGCATTCACACCGTGGACGGTTTTCTCCAGGGATTCTTCACACTCAGTTTTACCTGCCCACAATTCCTTATGCTGCTTGTGTCCAAAGCCCTCATCGTAATTGCCTTTGGACTTGAAGAGCTGATTGAAGTGAGGCTTGCAGTAGATGTTCCCACGCAGAGATGCGTACGTCCCGAGGCTGTTCAGGAAACACAGATCAAACCTTAGAGCTCAGGGCCACTGACACAGTTGTGTTACAGAAGAGATTCAATTTCAGCCTTCCACATGTTCACAAAGACAAGCTTACAGCCATCAGCCCTCAGGGTTTGTATGGCTCTTTCTACAAATTCTTTACAAAGTTGGACATTATGTTTTTCTCCACATAAAATTACATTAAGAGTTTAAAAATGGCATCAATGCCCCAGGCACTGGCAGAAGTAGGCCTGTATTATCTCTCCTACACACTGGATTATGGTGACTTCCAGCTCAGCTAGGTCTTCCTCTCAGCTCAGCAGCACCTTCCTCAGCTGTGAGAGGAAAATTCACTTCCCAGAGGGCAGCCAAGAGAGCAGTGCACATACCTGAGCTTGCTGTTGCAATAGGAGCAGCGGAAGCAGCTGATGTGAAACACCTGCTGGTTGGCAAAGAGCCTTTCCATGGGGTACACGGTCTTCTGACACCCAACGCAGACTTCCTTCACTGGCAACTGGAATTTCTACAGGGGAAGAGAAAGTTTGTTAACTGGAAAACACATCAGCTGCTGGGGACTTGGCGGGGGTTCATGCACAGCTTCCTGAACTCTCAAGAACTGCAGAGAGTCACTTTCTCTAATTATGGTGCAGCGGGGTCTGGTGGGCAGTGAGAAGTTACAACAGGCCCGTGGGATTGCTGTGGCTTGACAGGGAGCCAGGATTTCACCCCAGTGATTCCCACAGCTGAAGCATCACATGCTGAGCAATGGTTGGGAAAGAACAAGGAGAGCACTAAAACTGAGCCCATTCCCCAAAGCTGTCTCATCCTTTCCTGCAACCTCAGTTTTTAGTGATAGGAGAATGATGAAACATTCCTGTTGATTACAGTCAGTGTGAGACTTACCAGAATAATAAAAATAGTGCAGAAAAAGAGAATCTTGAAATTGTTTGGGTGGGAAAGGACCTTGAAGATCATCTAGTTCCAATCCCCTGCCATGCTCAGGGACACTGTCCACCAGAAGAGTTGAAACAGCCTCAAAAGGTGCAGGGTGGGAGAGGAAAGGAGTCAAATAGGCTGCCCAATGGTTTGAAATGATCCATTTTTGTTAAATCTTTTCTCTCAAAGAGGAGGAAATACAATACAACAGCAGGAAACACTCCTGACTTCACTTGTAAACAATTCCAGCTCTATCCCAAAGAAATTATACTCAGGTTTCAGGACTCGCAGCCCCCCAAACTTGCTCAAGATTCAAAGTAAGCAGAGCTTTGAGGTTATACAGCTACAATTCTTACGTGCTTACTGAATTTCTTCAGGGTTTAGTGCAAGAATAAACTTGAGGATTCGAGTGTCACTGCTGTGCAGCAGAGATCACGGGTTTGTTTTCATGCAGCATCAAGGAAGCAAGAAAATTGTCCACGAGAAAAGGTCAGTGGATGCCCTTTACTTCTCAAAATCTATTAACACTGGCCAGTGGGGAGGACACTTTACAGGATAAATTAAATAACACAACATTGGCATTTTGAGGCTGCATGTTGATTACAAGTGATTTAGCAGCCCAGCCTCCACTCCAGGGTCTGCACAGACATACTTATAGTGTGGCTATTCCTTGGCAAAGAATTACCTGCTACAAACTTATAAAAAGCTTTACGGAAAAATCTGATGGCTAAAGGAAAAACAGGAAGGTCACAGGAAGACATAATCACAGAAATTTATTTATAACAGTCTAGAAACAATGGTTAGGAATGAAAGTACCAGTGTGTAAGGGCAGATTGCTGAAGATGGAGCCAGCTCAAGTCACTTTGTCACAACCATAAAGCTTGCTGCCAATTTAATTCCATTTTAATATGTATTTCAGGGTTTCTAGGCATTGCTTGAAGTTACAGTAAAGTTCCAATGATGAAAGTTTCACTAACAAAATGCAGAATTCCTTTTGAAAAAGAATCCCACAGGTTTTAGGTGCTGCCAAAACTCTGAATCTTGAGTCACTAAACAAAATATTAAAAAAAAGATTTACTGATGTAAACAAAAATCTAATTACCCTTGCTTGCCACATGGAGCAAGGCAGCAACCATTAACTTGCCCATCAAAACATTTTCTCCCTGACATCTCAGTTTTGCACAGGGGCATTGGTTTTACACAGTGATACAACAGTGCTGGCAAGTGCTTCTGCAATCACATCCCCATCCAAGGAGAGGGACTTACTTGCACACAATGAGCCCTATGTCTGTGGAGAGGCATTTTGGGCTGTGAAGAGAAATTCCTTTCCAGGATACTACAAATAGGAGCTACAGGAGGAAGATGAAGCCCAAGAAGTAAAAAAGAACTTGAGGGAAAGCTGAGAGTTGAGCTCACATTAGGAGGGAAGCAGAAGGCAGTAGGAGAGGTTAGGAACCAAGAACAGGAGACAGAAGCTGGAAGAGACAAATAGGAATCTTGCATGAATAAACAGAAGCTCCTGTCTCACACAGTGCAGCATCTAAAGCAGTAACTGGGCAAAAGGCTAAAATGGTTTTGATTATATCAAGAGAGAGCAGAGAGCACCAGGACATGCAGGTTTTGTGTCACAGACTAGGATCACACAACTCTCACTGGCAGCTCCAATTTCCCACACTGGCATTTCTCCCTTGCACACTGGGGAGCCAGATCTCCCCAGTCTCTGAGCCCAGGGCTGTTCCTCCCAAAGAGGGGGAAAACAACAAAAGCCCAGTTGTTTCCTCAGGAGTTAGCCAGGAAGTGTGGGGCAGCCTAGGGAATCAGCATCCCAACCCCAGCCAACACATGTGATGAGCAAGGACAGCCTGACCAAGTTGTCCAGTGCTGCCATTTGTTATCTAATCAGATTAGCAAATACATCCCTGTTCCAAAGTTCTCCATCTGCTTTATCGCTCCCTAAAGAGACTATAACATCAAAGACTCATTACTCAGAAAGCCAAACCTGACTTTCCTAGAGTCCGGCACCACAGTGCCATGACTATAAATTTACTGCCAGCTGCAGTTACCTTGGGAACAGCTGGAAGAGGAGCAAAGCCAAGTCCCAGCCTGCTAAAAGCTCTGGAGATCAGTACCAGGACCTCAGGGCCCACCTGCAGGAGCACAGACCAGCCCTGAGACCATCCCCTCCTCAGGCCCCTCTGTCACACCAAAGGGAAGGAGCCTCTCTGTCACAGGGGTGAAACAGAGAAAGCAACCACCACCCAGTCTCTGGAAAAACCTTTGAGATGCTTTTCCATCCTGAATTCAAGTGCCCTCACAATCACACTCTGCTGAGGACGGAGCACGTATTGATGCAGTTACTGTAAACCTTTATGCTTAAGCACATTTAGGATTTTCAGTATTACATTTGGGATTTTCAGTATTAAATAGGGCCAGCAATTAGTTTTAACCTTGACCAGGGTTTTAGACCAAAGAGCTGCGTTACCTTCACGGCTTTTGGAGGGGAGGCCTCTGTGTGCCCAGCTGCTTTAGCACCAAGGTTCTGCTGCTTTGAGCTGACAGGTTTCTGAGCTTCTGCCTCGCTCTCTGACTGTCCAGCTGAGGGAGGAGATGAGGGAGAAAAGGCAGTTACAATGGATTTCAACTGTGGGCAGCTTATACCACCACCAGAGTATCACTTCCAGTTAAATGGTGAGGGAGCTACACTTAAAAGTGTTCAATCAGGGCAAAAGGAGTTACAAATGTCTTAAAATTACAGCTGTAAATGAACTTCTAAACATGAAAGAAATTCTTATAAAGTCTGTGTTAGGCACACGACAGAATTTTAGTACAAGATGGTTTTTATTAATTAATCATTTGATAAGGCTCACCGTGGCCATCCTCCAGCAAACCAGAGTGCAAAGACAAGCTGTTCTCACCTACAGAAACCTGCAAGAGAAAATGAGACAATAAGAATATCTGATCTGCTGAGATCTGAACAGTCATGGTCCCAGGAAGGCACCAGGCAGTTTGAGCATGGAGACAGGGAGAAACCTGAGGGGCTCAGGAAAGGAGGCACAAAAGGGTCCTGAGTTTTGGTTTTGAGGCACAAAAGGGTCCAGCTGAGTGTCAAGAGAGTCCTTGCTACAAGGCAGACACCCTCACAGGGCTCACACATACAGACATCAGATTTCTGTTTCCTTGTACACCTTTATTAACCCTCAGAAGTCTCCACTGATTTGCTGAGATTCCTCCAGGATCTTCTCATTTATAAATCCTTTAACTCCAAGCAGCACATTTACTGGAAATCTCATGGCTCCCTCCAAATGTGACCAATCTCTGACATTTAGACATTCAGCAGAGACTGCTCTCGGGAAAAAAAAAAACAAAACAAACCCCAAAATAAAAAAGAACACCTGAATTAAAAAAAACTTCTGTCGAACCATAAGCTTTTTCCAAAACTGGGACAAACATGTTGGATCCTCCTTATTCATCCTCCCTCAAAAACGAATTAGTAAGTAAAAAAATACTAAAAAACTAAACCAGTTTCAAACACTAAACAGAATCATAGCATTGTTTAGTTTGGAAAAGACCTTTAAGATCATCAAGTGCAACCGTGAACAAAACCTGCTACAGATAAAGCTCTTGATGTATAACTCTTTATTAAACTTGGCATTACTGCTATTAAATCAAATAGTTTTAAGTAGCTACACTGAGGAACTGAAGTACTGTAACAAGATTAACTGCAAATCATCACTAATTCACCTTAATGATTGAAAAGTCCATTGCAAGCAACAGAAATCTGTAAATTAATGAGGTAATGAGGAGGCGAGTTACATGTATTACCCTGCTCTGCTGAAACCAAAACTGTGCCCCAATGTCCTGGGCATGAACAGGTTCTGAGGCTGCTAAAGTCACACACGTCTGGCTACTGAATGTTCCATGGGTGCAGTGTGAAAAATGACAGAGTGAAGTGTCTTTTGTTTCCTTTTTACCAGAGGATTCCCTTTGCTGACATTAACGACAAGCAGTTTTAATTAGGCTCATTTCCAAGTTCACCACGTCCTTCCAAAGGACAATCCTGGCTCCCAAACAATGCTCAATTCAGGTTCTGGCTGCACCTGGACACCTCAACAAGTGACTCTGCAATTACAGCTGAATGCAAGAAATTTTATTCAAGTCTTCCATTCACAACAGGGAGATCTTCTGATTTAACAGGTGCTCTTTTAATTAACTCACCTTGGAGCAGGAAGCAGCCTCGACCAGTCAGACACGAAGCTGCTCAGCTGTCTCTGAGGAACAGCTGAAAGCAAAGATTTGGCCCCTTGCCCAAGGAAGGCTGAAAAGCTCTAAAAGCCCTCCTGGCATTAAGCTGCCACGTGTTCAGCCTGGATGGAATACACAGTACCCCAATTATTATTCAGCTACTTTTATCCCGTCTGCTGTCCCCAGTTCAGGGAACAAATGCTCCAGTCCAGTTTACAGAGTCTCAATTTATAGCTGGAGCTCAAAATCAGCAACAAACCCAAACTGCCATTCTCAGTTACCCTCAGATTTAGCCACTAAATGCAGAAGAACCAGTGACAAACTCCTTTGACTTGGGGCATACAAAGCTGCTCATGGAGTTTTTTCTTAACTGGTAGGGATTTTTTTTTGTTTATAAAAACCCCACCATAAAACAAACCTAACCAAGACAGAAAAACTCTCCCAGAAAACTTATCTCTAGACATTCTCTTCCACAGACACTTGCTGTCTTATAACTCAGAGACAGTCTAAAAAGAATAATTTAAAAAAAAACCCAGGAATTTTGCAGCATGTAAGTAATCTGCATCAGCTGCTCATATTCAATTCCCAGATAGCATGTGGAACATGGAACCAGTGTATCAGCTGTGCTTCCACAGCCAGTTCCACTTAAAATTAAACCCTTGATCTCCACCAGCACGGACATCTTACCTTCTCCCCATCCTGACAGGAACTGGAGTCCTCAACTGGTGCCATTTTCTCCTTCTGCCCAGATTTGTAATTCTTGAGTTCACTCTCACTGGCTTGAATCTCACTCTATAGGACAAAGCACTGGAAAGGTGACAGGTTCTTTTCCCCTAAGAAAATACTTGTTTTCTATTTTTCTTGAAATGTTTTAAAAACTGGTTTTCTAGTATGTGGAGTGAGAATTGAAGGAAGTGTCATAATGTACAGACACTTCTTAAGTGATATATTCTAATGAGGGAAGAGGATTGAGCTGTAGAATTTTACTGTGCCCTAAGGAGGTAATGCCAGTGTTTTCCTGAGCAACCCTTTTCTTCCAAATTCCTGTTCAAAATGAACTGCTAAATATTCCCTGCTCAATCCACATGTTCCTTTTCAAGAAATGTTAACTTTTCATTTGGAATGACAAGTATTTCCAGACAAGCACTGCCTAAAGTACAATGTAACTGCTAAAATACAATTTGACATAAAAGCAAATCCCACATTTGCTTCAATTCTAGTCAAAACCTTGACTCTGTTTTCCTGAGACAGGCTGATCTAAGACTGTCACAGAAGGATCTTTCAGACTTTAAAACCAGTAAAATACAGTGAAACCTCGTGTTTCTTTCTTTGCCACTGGACACAAAATCATTGGAAGCCTCGTGCTTTTCACAAGGTATCTTCTCTGTGACATGAAAGAGGAAGAGCCACATGCCAGCACCAGCATCTTCCTGCCTTTGGAAACAAATCTCCACAAAACCAACCACATCCAAGAGAGGTTTGTACCAAATGTTGGTGTTTTAATGCTTAGATCTTTGTTTCTGCTGTCCAGCACCTCTCCCTCCCCTTCCAACACACAGAACTGATTGTTCCTCACCCCTACTCAAACCAAGTGTCCCTCAGGTTTAATCCAGGCCTTACTACACCACAATGCCCTAAAAGAATTGTTCCCAAGAGAAATTTTGGCTTTCCTTTGTAGCCCAGGTGTGAGAAGGGCTGCACAAACCCCACACCTCCATAGCAAAAAGCCCTGGTTGCTTTGCCAGCAGGGAAGGAGGAGATCCCAAGCTCAGGGTGGAACAGCACTGCAAATGCTGGCCTCAGGAACCCACCTCACCCTGCCCTCATCCATGTGCCAGGTGAAAATGGGAAGAGATTGTGCCCAGATGAGGCAGCCTGAGGGCATCGAGCTGGACTGACACTAAACCAAGAGCACTGGGGGGCTGAAAACAGGAGCCTCCAGAGAAATGGTGAATCTCTTGCCATCAGGACAGAATTTAGTGACTCAGCCACCACTCTGAGCCCCAAACTGGAAAAGGCAGCAGGAAATGAGCCCAGGCAAGGCACAGGAGGCAGAAACCGGCAATTAGGTTAATCAGATTTGTTGCAGTGGCTGCAAGGACTTTCCATTCATGCAGGGAAGGTTTTACTGACCCTCCTCCCACAGCTGGGGATTCTGACCCACATGCAGATGAAATTCAGGAATCATTTGAGCAGGGAAGAGGCCCTTGGCTCTCCACAGACACTCCTGGGAAGCAGGCTCTCCTCTGAGGAAGAACCAACACTTTGGGCTCTCATTTCCAGGGCAAGTTTCCCAACTTAAAAAGGCCTTTCCTCTTCAAATCTATTACTCTGGTTAATAAAAGTAATTCTTGAGCAATGTAAGTTCTCATCATTCAGCAAAAATATCAGAAACTTCCAGCAAATGTACCTAAGCAGTTTTTAACAAAAGCTGAGATTCCTGAAACCTCCTCAGCTGCAACACTTCATTAATTATTCAGTTCCTGGTCAAATATTTGCAAAGCAGGCAGAGGTTCATTCACTGCAAGAGTCTAATTGGATTGAGAGAGTGGTGAGAAATCCTGAAGGGAAGCGAAAAGTGAGGAGAACTGACTGGAGATCCCAAAGCTGCAGGCCAAGAGAGCCAAGTTCTGTGTGAAACAAAGTCACTTCATCTCACTGTGCCTCAGTTTCCCACAGCTTAGAGCTGATGGACAACACGGAATTGAGTTTTCTTTTTTAAACAAAAACAAACATGTAGAGAGCTACAGACACTCATAAAGAAAACAAATGTCAACTATGCTTCAGAAGGACCTCTGTCAGAGTGCCAGCAATTAATTCCTTGGAAAACTTTCAACATTATTCCAGGAAGATGAAAATATACTTATTTCTTCCTGCAGTATGTAGAGGCAATTCTTCATCAGAAATTACTCCTATGGGCACAGAGTTATTTTCCAAAAAGAATGGCTTTGCCCTCAAGCAGCCTGGTTTCCAGGAGATCTTCTTTCCAGTCTCAAGCTGGGACAAAAATTCACTTCCACACAAACCAAGACTTACCATGGGGAGGATGCCTGAGGAGGTGCCCTGCTTGGACACAGCTGCCTGGTACTTGGCCAGCCTGTCCTTTATTGATGTCTCTGATAAACGAGGCATGTCCAGGTTCTTCCTGGGCTCTGCCTTGTCTGGGCTGAGTCCTGGACTGGTCTCTACAAGATATCCTGCTAAAAAAAACAAACAAACATACATGAATAATGGATAACTCTCAGAATACTCACAAAGATATTTCTTGGAGAGAATAAACACATTGCCATTCTCTCCAGGACCATGCCAGCAAGGACACAATGTGTATCACCCAGGAGTGAGACCAGAGAGAAAAGCTGCAGCTGTGTCAGGGGAGGCTTAGGTTGGGTATCTGGAAAAGGCTCTTCCCCCTGCAGGGGGTCAGGCACTGAATTCCCCAGGAATGGGCACAGCCCCAAGGCTGCCAGAGCTCCAGGAGCAGTTAGATAATGCTCTCAGGCACAAGGTGGGATTGTTGGGGTGTCTGTGCAGGACCAGGAGTTGGGCTGGATAATTCTTGTGGGTCCTTTCCAACTTAGGACGTTCTATGAGTATTTATAATACCAGCCATTGGTGGAAACCCCAAAAGATTGCAAATGGTTTGCTAGTAAAAGGCCTCCAAAGAGGTAAAATAGATAATTTTGTTTAAGTCAAAGCTCACAGTAGCTCCCTGTGTCTGGCCAGGATAGGAGGGGTAAGGATTGAAGCAAGGAGGCAGAAGAACAGTGACTGTTGTTCACTGCTTCCTAAATTATCTTGTTATTAAAACTAATTCTAGGATTGAGATGCACGAAAGAACGGGTTGCATTCCTTAACTTGTTGGTTATTCCCTGTGCCTTGGTTTCCCCTGCTTAAGAGTGGAATGGTTTAAAACTCCCAGCAAGGCTTCACTAATTAAATGGGATGCTGGTGGTGCAGCTGGACAGTGGCTGCACTTCCTTCCATTCTGGAAGGGCAAAAGTTCTTCCAGAGAATCCTTGAGGTTGGAAAAGCCCTCCAAGCCCAGCAAGTCCAACCACTGCCTGATCCCCACATTGTCACCCAGCCCAGAGCACCGAGTGCCACATCCAGCCGTTCCTCGGACACCTCCAGGGACATTTCTATTGTCTTGTACAAAGCAGCTTTACCTCCTGAACAAAAACCAAACCAACCCACCCAAGCAAACCCTGAGGTTTCCTGACCTGCTGTGCTGTGGCTCCTCTCTCCCTGGGCAGCATCGCAGTCCTCCAAGGAGAGGCTGTTCTCCGAAATCCTCCTGCCCGCGGCCGCCCTCCGCGGCTCCCGGGGGCCCTGCTGGGGACAGACCCTCCCATCAGCTGCCTGCACACACAGGCATTGCCCTGGGTAATCCTTTAAGAGGCACAGGTGTCACTAGCAAATCTGCTTTGCTGGAATAAACAAGTCTAGCAGGTGACATCTTATTTAACCAATATAAAGTTTGATCACAGAGTACCTGACCCTCTGTCACCTGGGAAACACTTTCTTGAAGAGGTAAGTCGGTGACCTTTGGAAGTTCTCTTGTTTGAAAAGGACCACAAAGATCAGATTTTTAGGTCGTTGCCACTGCATATATGTCATATATTTCCTGCTCACCAAATGCCAGTCAATCTCAAACCAGCACACTACACAAAACTTCAGCCTAGATTTTTGCATTTCAATGCAATTTCTGTTGAAGCCAATAGCCACGGTCATTGTATGACGATTTAAAACAAGAAAAAGGATGCAAGGAACCACTTACTCAAAATCTGCATTCATTTTCAGCCACAGAAAAAGGAATTAATAGTATTGTAATAAAAGTTATCTAGAGTTATTTGTTTTGATTTGGATAGTTCATGCATTTGATACCAAATAATTCCCTAATTAGATCTGATAAGGCTGAAGCTTAAGCAGGGGAGTGTTAGAGATAAATATTCTCAGATCTCCAGGATAATCACTCTCTGCCGCAGAGCTGGACAGGGTGTCCTGCAGCACCACACAGATGCTCTGGCTGCCTCAACCAGATTTTATTCTTATTTGTTGAGACCAACTGCCCAGAATCTAAATCTCAACAAAAGAAAAAACAAAAAGAAATCTCTGCAGCTTTGATATAAGTTCATGAGCAGAGTTAAACTGGACTCCATCAAGGTAGGAATTATTAACAGCTGAAAGTCAGCCTATAAAATCCCAGAAGATGCTTTGTTCCCTCTCTAGGAAGAGTTAAATCACAGTTGGAAATTCAGATTGAGGCTAATGCAGAGAAAAAGGCAGGTTTGGCAAGATGCTCTAACCACACATTCCCCCTCAGTTCCAACGACTTTCTTATTTGCTGGTTACCAAACTGAAGGAAATTCCAAAGTTTTATTTTCGCAGAACTGCAGTGTAAGATAATCACTATGAAAAATCAGGCTGCTTTCCATACAAACAGCAATTTCACCAGGAAAGGAAAATGCAGCTGGAAAACCTCTTTTTTCCATTAGCATGGGAAATAGTTTCTATTTCTGTGGTTTAAAACTTTGGTAACTTTTCTTACTGGAAAAGAGCTTTAGCTCTGACAAACCCTGACTGACCAATAGGCTCAGCTCTGGGAGTGCCTGCACACTTGTAAAGACTTGCAGGTTCCTCATTCCATAAAAACTATTCTTAGATTATTCCTATTCAGTCAATGTCCCATTTAACCTCACCCTGAGCCCACAAGTGTGGGGTTCTTGCAGCTCAGAAATGTGGGGTCCAAAGGGTCCATCAGGAAAAGGTCAATCAGCAGAAGCAGCTCCAGAGTGCTCCAGTGGCACCTCTCCAGAGCCCCTGCCAGCTCCTCCTCCTGCCCTTTGCCACCTCACATCTGCAGGTGTTACAGCTTCACCTCAACAGCTTTTCTGTGGCTGAGCTGCACAGCACAGTGAGTAGTAAACATCTCATTTAGAGGTCAGGGATATTTCAGTAAATCTACAAATACGTGTAGGTTTTATATCAACAGTTTTATCTTGAGGAAAAAAAAAAAAGGCAAAGTAAAAGGGAAAAAAAAGTTTGACAGAGGAAAGATGAGGGACTTTCCCAATCACAACTTATGGACTGATCCCCAGCTGCAGGGAATCAGCAGGACCGTGGCTCATGGAGGGTAACTCCTCTCACATGGAGGAAACCCCCTGAGGGATTTGTCACTCTGTGGCTGGGCCACAATTCCCAGGGCACAGATTCTGCTGTTCTGAAAAGGAGATGAAATAAATATTCCTCATGTGTGGAAAGCCCCAGGTTCTCAGACTTGGGTAAGTGCAGAAGCACCATGAGCACAGGTAAAGCTTCCCTTAGGGCACAGAGTTGGGCAAAAACCCAAATCAAAGTTACACCTATTTCATTACAAACCACCTGTGTCAGACATGACCCTGCCATGAGGTCACCCACACACCACTGCCAGGTTTTGCCTTAAGGGAAAAACACAAACCAGCCTGGAGACAACTTTTTCAGAAATGTTGCAGATCTGATTCTCCTCTCCCCTGGGCGTACTTTCACTATCACTTACAGGAAGAATCCTTTGAACATCAGGTCTTTTATCAGTTCCAGTCTTTGCTTAGTGCTGAACCAATCCAGGCTGCCTGCCTGCCCCTAATGGGATTAGAGCAGTTTGTTTCCATGAAAATGCAAGAAAAGATGATCTGCCTCCTATCTACTGCAGAAGACAGAGCAAGATCTGAGCAAATAAATGACAAGATCTTAATTATAATCCTGAAAATGAGAGTAGGTTTGTTTGGAGTGGGAGACAGAATCAGGAAATCCAAACTCCAGCCTGGATCCCTGCCC
Organism: Bombycilla garrulus; assembly: GCA_013400315.1. Classification (NCBI taxonomy): domain Eukaryota; kingdom Metazoa; phylum Chordata; class Aves; order Passeriformes; family Bombycillidae; genus Bombycilla; species Bombycilla garrulus. Next base: position 230,710 of record VXBU01017415.1, on the reverse strand, counting down.
CAGACCTGCCCAGCAACCATGGAAGTTGATTTATCAGCACTGCCATGAGCCTCCAGCCGTGGTTTTACTTCGTTCACACACAGGTTTTGTCAGCAAAGCTCTGACAGCACCAACACATCAAGTCTTCAGTACAATCCAAGGAAAACTGCCATCTCTCAGCTGAATTTACAGTTGGACTCAATGAGAGAAAGGAATTTTCCACCAAAACGATTCCATGAAGTCTCACTCAGGAAAAAGCACAGGAAATAAATGGGAGAGGCAACTGCAGAGCTGCAGTGCTGTCGTGGCTCCCACCTCACTGAGCCACACCTGGGTCCCCACAGCACCCAGTTCCCTTCCCTGCACTGACTGACCCCAACCTCCCATCCACAGATCAATTCCCAGAACCAGAATCAAATTCCAAATCCTCTCCCCCACACATCTAAACTTCAGACCACTCCTTTGCCCTTCTACCGTAACAGATTAACTTGGAATAGGGATTTTGAACCGAACCCGACCAGTTTTGTGCCTCCTGGATGCTGTTAATTGTGTTTAGTTGGATTTCAACCGTGTTTGAATTGCTAAACTTGACAAACTATCAGTTTCAGATTCACTCAGCTCCAAAATAATTTATTCCCCAGGCTGAGATAAAGTTACTGGAAGCCCATCTGCAAAATTCCTGGGGAATCCTGAGTGATTAATCCTACAGCAAGGGTTCAGGGAAGGTCTGTCATGGGCAGCTCTCATATCATGACAAAGACTCCAAAAATTCAAGTTGTGAAATGACTTCACACAGGCCCAAAATTCCCTTTAACACCGAGTTGCTCCTCTGAGCCCTAAATCGTTACATATTGAAACAACTTTTGTCCAAAATGTGTTTGTTTTAGTCAATGCTTCAAGAAAACCATCCGCAGTAAAACAAAGCCAGGAGGAGAGGAAACTATGAGAAAACTGGAAAATCCACCAGCATCGAGGCCTCGGGACTGTGTTGCAAGTCCCCAGCATATGCAACTCATTTTGGAGTTAAGCAATTCCCCCCAGGACACGCCGGCTGCAGTCCACATGCGGGATCAGATTTCATGAGCAGTTGGAAGAAAAATGCGAGCCCTGAGCATTTGCAAGTCAAAACTAGTGAGGGCAGGAGCTGCTCTGGCCATCTCGGCTCCGTTTTCCCTCAGTGAGGATTTTTTTTTTTTCCCGATAAGAAACTTTTTTTAAGACACAAAGATGAGGGAAGAGCGAGGAAAGAACGGGAGTATTTCACACTATGCGTGTGTGAGTTTGGGCGACTCATGCTGATACAGATATTAAAAACTCCCACTCTTTAGTGCTTCATCTCGACTGCAACAGTCCTGATTGCTGAGCTCACTTCCAACAGTTCCTCACTCTTTCATATATTAAAAAATACATAAATACCTACATATGCATTTTATACAATTCACATTTGCATAATTCATTGTAATCTTCACACACGGCACAAACAATCCCAACTTACTTTACAAAACTTCATAAATTCCAGACTTATTTTCCCCTCTTCCTCTGAACTCTATCAAAACCAAATTGATTTTACTCCCAACGAGCAACCACGAGCTGCCACAATCCGAGCACTCTGCACATACTCGTGTGGCTCGAGTAAGTTACTTAGACCACGACGTTCTGTTTTCATTAAAACAATGAACACAATATTTGCAGAGTCAATAGCTGGAGCCACTCCCTCCCGGGATTTTCCTGGTGCCGCGGAGGCAGCAGCTTTAGTTTCTCCGGGATTGGCAGGGACAGATCCTTACCTTGGGCTGAGGGGCTTCACCCTTCTCGAACATCATCTTGAGCTTGCTCAGGGGCACGTTGTACTTCTCGATCCTCCCCGGAGACTCCGACCTCTCGCTGCCCTCGGGCTTTTCCATTTCGCGGGGCTCTCTCACACAGTTTTCCATGCTGCCACCGTCCCGGCAGTGGCTGTGGGGCTCCGTGCTGTCACCAGCGGGACACTGCGCCTGGCCACGGGCAGCTCCAGCCCCCGGGGATGGCGAAGGGGCGCGGCCGGTCCCGACCTTGTGCCTCACCTCAGCGCAGCTGCTCCGGAGCGTTTCCTTCCCAGACTCCGCTCCCAGCGCCGGATTTTCCCACTTCTTCTTCAGCACGCTCAGATTCCCCTTCGTAAAATGAGCGGGCAGGTTTTCTGCGTTCTGCAAAGAACAAGGAGTTAATTGCAGCTCCGCAAAGCGCTTCCTTTCCATGCAGGAGGAAGCTCAGCACCGATCCCCGCTCCCGGCCAGCTGTGAATAGTTACAGCTGTGCCACATGGAGAAAGCATCCAGGATAGGGAAGGAAGGAGGGGGGAGAAGAGAAAAGTCAGGAGTAAGGCAGGAAGTGAGCAAACAGGAACGGCCTTATAAGGCAAAAGGGACTCAAACCCCAGGAGTTAAATGCCACACAAAAGACCTGAATCCACACATGAAGGAAATGGCACTCGAATCCACACAAGGAGGGTCTCCAGTCCCAGAACAAGCAATCAGGAGCACAAGCAGCCGTAGAGATGGCTGATGTTCCAAATGCTGCAGTGTCTTCAGAAGACAAAGGCTACCAGGCCTTCCAAAACTACAAATTAGCTCTCAGAAACCACCAAATCCTCGGAGTTACCTGTTTCTGCTCTCAGATAACAGCAACACTTGAGCTCCCACAGACCTGCCCAGGATTTTACACCACACAGACAAAGCTCAAGCCAAGCACCCACAACAAACATCCCTCTGCTCCAGTTTAAAAATAACCAGTAGCTCGCTAGGATTTTTGTTCTATTTCACTCAACCCATTGAGAGCAGCCCTGGGGACACACACACGAGTCACTGGTGCTGCCTCACCCCCCGAGGGAACACTCGGAGCAGCATCACCTCCCATCCAGCCGCTTCCCAGCCCAGTCCTGCTCCGAGCAGTTCCCTCTCCCCAGAGCACAGCCCAGCCCATGTTTGAGCCATCCAAATCCAATACCTGCCACCATTGCATGTTTCCTGTCTCTCCCTTACGGACACCACTCCAAACTCATTGCAAGTGGAGCAGGGCTGCCAGGCTTACAGGAATTAACCAGCATTAGCAGCTATATTGGGATTTAAGTCTCTCACCCTATTACTCTTCTGGTCACATTTTGAATGCTGCTTTGCAAATTGACTTGAATCCACTTACACTTCAAAAAGAAAAATCAGTGTGTTTGCTGACTGAATTGAAAAGAAAGTATTAAAAATATAAGTGTTGTAATGGAACAGCAAAATTGAAAATTGTGCAGTAGATTTCTGTGGGAACACCTCCATTCCCAACAGGCTTCCTAACCCAAGTCCCTCCTGCTTGAGATTTGCCTGTTCCCTGATGACAGGAAGATTGACAGACACAAAATGAAGAAAATTTAAGACTGAAAAGTATTTTTTAGAATGCTTATTTTATCCCACCTATATACCAAACAGCAAAGAGCGGCTCCCCAGGCATTAGAGAAATCAAGGCAGCAACTTTCTATTCCTATAGATCCTGAAAATACTGGCAGTGCTTTAAAATACAAATTACCCCAAAGACCAAACAAGCCCTGCAATCTTTGCCAGCCAAGGTTCCCTGAGCCCTGAACACCTGAATGCAGTGGAGGTTACATGGGGGGAATGTGGGGCTGTAACAGAGCCAAAAAGGTTGGTGCTGCCTCATCCAGGGCATCTGCAGCCCTGGAAGTCACTGCAGAGAAGATCCTACAGCTTCCCAGACACATGCTGGATTTTAAGCACTTTAAAATTTAGTTAAGAAAGAGGCTCCACACGAGTGCCTCCAGCTAAGAACAGGAGGTGGGTATTCCTAGCTTGTGGTTAACTCACTTTGCCTTTTGCTTAGGAGAGGATTGGTGATTCAACACAGCTTTGGGCAAGAAACTTAATTTCCTTTCCTCCACACTGGGAAAAAGCAGTGGGGCACGAAGCAAAAGCAAACCCTGTGTCTAAGCCCCGTTTACCATAGGATATACAGCAGCAATTTTGATATTCCAAAAATGAACTGTCACAGCAATTTTCATGCAGGTGATCTATCATGATTGCAGGCTGTGCTTATTCCCAAGGAATATACTGAACACTTACACTTCTCTTCTTCTCAGCAGTGGCTTCTTCAGCAGCTTTCTGATACCTTTGAGAGAGTGAAAAGCAAACAAAAGCCAAGTTTTAACCAGAATACTGAATACTCCTGAGGACAGCTGAGATTTTTCTTCCCCCACCAAGGGTTCTGTGCACTCCCCAGATCAACTAAAACTAGAGGCTGGACAAACAGCAGCAAATAACACAAAGCCAAGTGACAGACACATTTTCAATCATCCAGTTTACAATAATAACATCCATTAATACTTTTCATTCCCTAAGCACTCTGATTCCCAAATAGAGACAGTTTACCTTGGAATAGCTGTATTGTTTCCACCACCCAGCTGTCTGCTGTGCTCCCTTGCAGGAATAACTCAGCTCTTTACACAGCAGCTGCTGAACCAGAACAAATTCCAGGCTGGCACATGCCGAAAATCTCCCTAAGTGCCAGTGGATTTTACTCTGTGGGCTGGGAACTGCCCCCATTCAGCACTTGCCTCCTGGGCAGCTGAGCCATCACAGCCCTCTGGAGATAAGCCACCCTGGATCATGAATCAAAGTCCTTTAAGGAGCTGTAGGAAACTCCCGGCAATCTGCACTCTGCTGGCTGCAGTCCCTCCACAGCCCTCACTGGTTACTACACTGCACAAGGTGATTGCACTTGGCCTTTGAAATATGAAAATTAGTGACAAATTTTGCCATTTTACAGAGAGTTCCGCCTTTCAGAGAGAAGGAACCTAGTGTCTGCTTGGGCAAAGGGTGTTTCTGTTTTTCCTTATCTGTGGAATTCTGCTTTTGACACAACAGGGAGCATTTTACAGGCTGCTGCTCCTCTTTAATCCATGCAAACACACTGACCCACACCTCTGCACTCAAGTGATGCTGGGGGAAGAGAGATCAATACTGGGAGAAGAAACAAAGAGGAACACAGATGAAAATCAAATAGCACCTGGAAAACAGACAACAACTGAGGAGTCCCAACTCTCACTCTGTGAGTCAGCCCAGCATGGGGCACTTTTTCAAACTCTGCTCTTGCCTTTTGCGTCTCTGACCTGACAAAACCGATTATATGGGATGGAGAAAAATGTTCTCACATACAAATATTTAATTATCAGCACTTTAAAAGTCCCATTCCTCCCTGTGGGCATCGGGGTGGCAAAGCCAGAGAGCAGGACTGTTTCTCCAAGGCAGTGACCCTGCCTGTGGAGGGGGACACTACTTGATTAAGGAATAGCAGTTTGGATTACTTCCAGTAAGCCTTTTTCAAGGGATTAGCAACATTTAGCAAGATGACCAGGTTCTGTAATCAAGCTTCAGCGAGTGAATAAATTACCTTGAAGAGGTGGTTTCAGCAAACAGCTTCTCCCTGGGCCACAGATCTACAGAGGGACTCTGGAGCTGTGGGTGTGTAACCATCCCTCTCCTACAGATTCCATAAAGTTTGCTCCACACTCAAGACCCAAATACACCAAAACTTTGCTACACTATTAATGCAAGAGACTCAGTTCCTCAAATCTCATTGAAAACACCAGCTGTAGCCTATATAATGCCTTAAAGAAATAAAAGCTTTTCCAGGGAATGCATTGGTTACTACCACTCAGCTTTTCTCAGGGTATACAATATGTATGGTTTGAGTGGAACCCTTTATCCATCTCTCAGAGAAAAGGGAAGCTTAATATTCCTTTTCTGCCTGAGTCAGGAGAGGTTTAGGCTGGGTATCAGGAAAAGGTTCCTCCCCCAGAGAGTGGTCAGGCACTGAAATGGCTCCTCAGGGAATGGTCACAGTCCCAAGGCTGCCAGAGCTCCAGGAGCATTTGGACAACACTCTCAGGCACAGGCTGGGATTGTTGGGGTGTCTGTGCAGGGCACAGCAGCTGTGAGAGCAGCAGTCCCTGCCCAAGGTGCCAGCTGTCCCCCCCACACACACAGCTGGTGCTCCCCAGCCCCACAGCACTTACTTGGAGAACCTCTCTGCGAGGGCCGAGGACTTGTTCTTGTTGACCAGGGAAAGCTCTTTCGCAGTGATTTTCAAAGACTGGGAGGTCCATTGCCTTCTATTGAACGGGGAAGGCTCCATCTTATCTCCCCAAATCCCTGCTCAGGAGGAAGGAACAGTGTCAGCAGTAGGAACTGTGATCAGAAAAGAAGTCCCACTATTCAGGTGCTCCCAGCGTCCCAGTGCCACCAATCCTGACCCCTCAGGATCTCGTCCATCAACTGACTTTAAAAAGGCAGCAGATGACAGTTATGATTTCCTCTGCAGATGCCATTGAGATGGTGCCCTGATAAAGCCACGGGCACAATGGAGAGCTGTGGACACAGAGCTGTGACCAAAGGATGCCAGATGACACTCCTGTGTCACAAACACACACAGGAGCTCCAGGAAGCCCCAAAGTGCCCTCACTTGTTCTGGTTTCAAATCAAATGTGCTGGCATTTATGTAAGAGGGCTTGAGTTACAAAACTAAGAGGATGTAATTACTATACAAACATTTTTCATTCACTCTTGTGTTCATTCTCAGCACAGCAGCATTTCCTCTGTGAGCTCAAACAAGTCTCATGTTCATGGAGGCAGCTGTGCCCCTCCTGTTGCAGGAGTTACCATAATATCAGTTAAATAGTATTAACTACCTAAAGAACAGCTCCAATAACCCCCTCCTGCTGGAAATGGAAGAGATTTTGTCCAGCTTTTCACCACAGAAGCCAACAGGACTATATCAGATTTATTTTTACATAGTTTTCTTTTGTGGAGGAGGAAAGGAGGGGAGATTAATTTAAAGAGTTCGCCGATAAGACAAAAATAAAGCCTGTAGGGCAACGCCTTTCCTTTTTTCCTCTTTTCTTTTACTCCTAGTCCCATGTCACACAATGCCTGTGGCAAGGGCACAAAATGAGCCTGCAATGGCAACTCCAAGCAGGCTGAGCTCTTCCCTGTATTTTCCATTAATTCCTTTATGGGATTTGCACAGTCACAGAACTCTGGGTCCAGTGTGAGTCCAGGTCTGCCAGACAACTGCTCACACATCAACAGAAACATCTTCAGACAGAACAGCAAATCAAAGGGAGGAAAGACAACATTTCTGAAATCCTCACAGGTATGGAATGCACCTGTGAGAAGTGGGATTCTGGAACACCTCAGTCATGGAGAATTCAGGGGCACAGAGAGGGTCTGGCTGTGCTGGAGTGGGAGCCCCGGGAGCAAAGAAGCCTCTGCAGTGCTGTTCCCTGCCTGGAGACAGAGCAGTGGCAGGTGAACACATCTCTGTCCTGGGAGATGCTGTCAGGAAGAATGGGCCTTTCTCTCACATTCCACAATTCCTCTGATGTCCTGGACAAACCAGCAGGCCATGACAGGACATGTTTTATCAGAACAGTGATTTTGGTGGCGTTTTCAGAGCCCAGGTTAAACTATTGCCACGAACAAGTGAATCTGTGGGGATTTTGAAACACCCTGAAACCACTTATCAGTGTTGCCCTTCCAGGTGCAGCTACCTGCAGCCTTCGCCTCTGAAAGGCAGGCAGAGCCCCTTGCAAGCATCAGGAGAAACCCAAACTCGAGTTACTTTCTGAAATCCCTGCCTTTTTGAACACTTTCTGCATCACCAAGTCCCCTGCAAACCTCCATCCAGGCTGCACTGAGAGGAGCGTGCTCTGCATTTCACCAGCCTTTGACAACAGCACAAGTCACCATCCACAAAGACAAAGAATCTCATTTCCATCTTCTCCCTTTTTAAAAATCATATTGCATACAAATAAACACAGTATTTCTGTGAGTGCAGGATGCAGCCCCCAGTCTCAATCTCCAGAATACATACAGAGAGATTACAGACAAAAACTCACTGCTGGAAAAATCCCACAAAAAGAATTCTATCCACGTTAAAGACCAGTGCTGAATGAGCCATGTCATGCCACAGTTTGAACTTTGTTTTATGACTAATCTTGAGCCAAAGGGAGCTCACCTGAGGCCCCGCTGCAGTTTAAATGGCCTTTCACAGAGCAGAGTCAGCTGTGCCCAGGAAACAGGAGCGGGGCATTCATCAGAGCTCTCCTGGCACACGGAACAGGTGCTCATTGACACACGGAAGGAAGAGCTCAGTAAAACACTGAGAAACAAAACTGACTGTAATTGTTCAGAAAATAACCCTGGTTTGGATGTCTGAGCGTCCCCACTGCATCTCCAACCAACCCTATTCAGGGCTGCATCTTCTCCCTATTGAGTTTTTCTGTTTCCCTGTCATTCTCCATCAAAGCCACAGCTACATTGAGTTAATCTGGCCTGTTTAGGCAAAAAAATCTCTTTATAAAGTCAGTACCTGCTGTTGGGACATTCAGCTGGAAAGAGAAGCAGCCTATCTGGAATCTCAGTCACTAGAAATGACACGAAACAGAACTCTGACATTCCTTGAAACTTGTGCTCCCACATTTTTATGCCATTCCACATTCCTAGCACTTTCTCATTCTTTTACAGTTTTGGCGTGTTCAAATATCTCTGGGCTTTCTTTACTGCTCCTTCTGAATGGTTTATTCAGAGTAATTTCAGAAAATACATATTAAGATTTAAACAAGAGTGTGAATGCTCTGCCTGCTGCAATGGAGGCAGGTTCTATGGAAGGCAGCACAGAGTCCAGGGGAGATGGAGACAGATGCTAGGGAAGGGAAGGACTGTAACTGACCACAACCTAGCACAACACATCACACCCACCTCCAATAACTTTACCCAAGAGTTTAACAGCAGAACATAAACCCCTCTCTCTGCAAAGATCCCGAAAGAAAAACTAACGCTTGCCCAAGGTGGCAATGGCCTACTCATCACGAGCGGCCACAGGAATGGGCCACCCGCGGGCACCGCGCTCCAGCCCGGGGCACGAACCCGCCGAGAGCCGGAGCTGCGGGCAGCAGAGGGCAAACCGCGAGCCCTCACCGCCCCTGAGCCCCCGGGCCAGCTTCTCCGGACGGGGCTCTGCCGCTGACCCCCGGGGTCCCCGCGGGCCGGGCACGGGGAGGAATCACCGGAGCGGGGCCCGGCTTCGCCCCGCACAGCTCGGACCCACCCGCGGCCCAGGGCCCGGCCGAGCCCCCGCAGCAGCTCCGGCACACCTGTCCGGCCCGGCCGGCAGATCCTACCGCACCTGTGCGGCTGCTTCCCGCCCCGCCCCATGTACCTGTCCCGGCGGAAGCAGGGAGAGCCCGGCGCACCTGGCGCAGCTGAAACAACGGGGCCCAACGCACCTGTCCCGGCAGAACCGGCGACTGCAGCTCCGCGCCCGCCGCAGCAACGGGCAGCGGCCCGGCCACGCCCCGGCCACGCCCCCGGCCCCATTGGCCCTGACCCCGACCGCGGGGCCACGCCTCCGGCCACGCCCCGGCCCCTCGGGACACGCCCCTGGCTTGGCTCTGTCCCCCTTGCTCGGTTCTTTCCCTCTCCCTTGGCTCTGTCCCCCTCTCCCGGCTCCGTCCCCCTCCCTTGGCTCTGTCCCCTCTCCCAGCTGTCCCCTCTCCCGACTCTGTCCCCTCTCCTAGCTCTGTCCCCTCGCTCGCCTTTGGCCGCAGGTGCTCCCCAATCCTGGCAAAGCGAGAGTGCAATGAGGGGTCTCAGAGCTGGGGCTCGACCCTGCCGTGGCTCCCGAGGGCTCAGGTGGGGCTGTGCTGAGGCTGTGCCCCTGCCAGGTGTTTGGGTCTCCTGCAGCCTTGATTTGTTTGGAAACAAGAAAAATTGGCTTCAGCAGCCAAATGAGATACCCGGCATTCCTGAGATTTAGAACATCCCTGTGTTCCTTAGCAGGACACCAGTGCTGCTCCTGGCCAGCCCTGCAGCTCCTCGAGGGATTCATCTGAGCATTTCAATGTGTTTCTTTAGGTGTTTCTATTTCTTTCCTCGTTATTCTTCCTAATGTGTCAAATACCAAATTCCTGAGTAAAAAAAAAAACAAACAAAAAACAAACAAACAAAAAAACCAACAACCACCAAAACAAACATATATTTGGTGCTCCAGCTCCTTTCCCAAGTGCACGTCTTGGATGTTGATGTTGTCCCAAATTCTGGGCTGTCCCAAATTCCTTGGGAGCTGTTTGCAGAGCAGTGGCCATTAAGACAGGAAATGACTAATTAAAATAATATGTTTGTGTTACTTTTATGACAGTCTCAGTCTCTCTCAGAGAGAGGGAGACTTCTGAGGTTATATAGGATGGAGTAGTTCTTTGGAAATGTTGGGAACAGAGGATACGCTGCAGTAGTGCCTGGAAGTTTAATTATCAAAATGTCAAGGATAAAAGAATGGATCTCACTGCCTGCATTACAGCATCCCATGGACTGCAGATTGGAATCAGGAAGGAGGAATAGCATGGATAAAAAGTCAGACTGTGGATCAAAGACAGTGCAAAGCCTCAGCCTCTGTGCCCTCTGTGGGAGCTCCATGTGCCAGAGGGATCTCTGTGGGATTAGTGGCCAAACGAGGCCGTGCCAGGACGTGAGGCACCTCACAGAGCATTGGGATGGACCGTGAGGAGGAAGAGAGCAGCACTTAGGAGATGCTGCTTTGCCTTCATTAATTGTGTGTGAGGTTTCCAGTTTAATTTAGGGTGTTACAAACATCCTCCTGGGTCAGACCATCTCCAGCACAGGGACCCACCTCAGGTGGCAGCAGGAGATGCTGTTTGGGTGAGTGTGTGAGCAGAAAACGTGTCACAGAGTCATGGAATCATGGGATCTCCCGTGTTGGGAGGGACCCACCAGGCTGTGGCTGCAGAGAACTGGCAGTGACAGGGCTGTGATCTCACTCCTGAGCTGCAGCTGGGGGCTCTGAGCTCTGATCTCATTCCCCAGTGGCAGCTGAGGGCTCTGAGCTCAGCATGGATCTAAAATGGAGTTTCTGGAGCTTTGGTGAGAGGTGGTGAATTGCAGCTTGATGAGCCAATGAGACACGAACAATTCTCCTCCAGAGAAACAACCCCAGGTATAATTATTACTCTGTTGGTAGTGCCTCTGGCTTTCCAGGGACATCTTTCCTGGAGTCACTCTTGGAGCTGCAGAATGGGAGCACTCTGGGAGGTTTACACCAGAGGGGAGAATCCAAAGAAACATTTTCTGTCTTCACCCCTCCCTTTCTGATGTTTCACCTGAGTCTCGCTCTGGACACGGCAGCATTTCCTGAGGAGCTGGCACTGACTCTGAGCGTGGGGCTCCTGAGCTTCCCACAGCCCAGGCCCAGCACCAGCAGACAGGGTGAGGCAGCAGCTTGTCCCCAGGAAAGCCTGGGACACCCTCATGGCATTTTTTTGGTTTTGAGGTTCCCACCCAACCCGTAAACTCCAAGTGACCCCTCCCAACAGCATCACTGGTTTGTTTAATTAGTGATTAAACTGGAATTTTATTTCCATTTCCAAACATACTCTGTCAGTCTGTACATTCCCTTTTTGCTTTGTGATAAAGCCAAGGTAACAGAAAAACACCATCATGAAACTTCAGTGGCACAGCTTTGCTGAGGCAGGGCTGCACACATGTGGTTCTGATGGGACAGCCTGAGCTCTCCCCGGAGCTCTCCCCTTTCTGCCTGCAGGTAACTTTAGCCAGGAGCTGCTCACTGAGACTCTTTTATTCCTGGACAGTCAAAGCTGCTGCTTCTTCTTGGGTTACAGAATCCTTTCTTCCTCAGCCTTGGGGACTGGGAGAGACATTGGATCCACCTGCTGAACACGGCTGCTTCCTTCCCACCCATGGCAGGTGATTGCAGAGGCCAAAATGAACAGGATGGATGGATTCCCTGCAGGATTTGTGTTCCTTGAGGGACGGAGGCAGAACTGCTGAGCCCTTTCCTGATAGCTCCTGGCTGTCCTTGGCATCCCGGCTGGAGGAGCAGGAAAATCTGAGTTCCTGGTCCTCAGCAAGGGAGCGTCTCACAGCCACTCATCCAGTGGTTTTGGATCTTCCTAATTAGCCATCAGACATGACTCTGCCAGCGCTGGGAATTCAGGAAGCACCATTCCCACTTTACAGGGGTGAAGCGAGGAACAGGAATCCAAAACTGCTGTTGAGTAACCTGAGCTGGGATTAATGTCTTGGGTCCTGCCCTGGCCCCGGGGCACTCTGTGCTCCTTTCTGGCCAGGACTGTCACGCTTGGATTTAAATGCCCTTGGGAAGAGGAATGAGGTGCAGAAAGAAGGAGAGCAGGAGGTCCTGCAGTTTTGCCGTAATCTTTGGTAACATATCACAAACACCTCATGAGCTTTTCCTTTTTGATGGTGTGGGAACTGGTGTGCCAGGGCAAGGCAGGGCTGCCCAGATGAACCCATTCTCACCATTAATGCCATTTATCCATCTCTTTGCTGGCGCTTATCAGACATTATGAGGCCCTTTGGACTTTTTTGCCTTCAGATTTAACTGCCTTTGAGGCACAAGTGCAGCCCTGAGGGACCATCCCAGCGCAGCTCCTGGCTAAGCAGGATGTCCCTGGTGTCTCCAGGGCCTTTTGCTGAGCCGAGGCCTTTGGAGGAGTTAAACATTAACTCCTGGCCAGCTCCATCCGTCCAAGGTCCAGGAGGAGCCGTGCTGGGTCAGCTGCATTTCCTGCTCCTGCCCTTTCCTGGTGATTCACTCCTCCCTGCCGGGAAGTCTTTGAGCAGGATGGAGTGGCGAGAAGGTGGAACAGGGACACCTGAGCTCTTCTGAATGTACCACAGGAGATAGCTCCCGATGGCTGGAAGCCCTGGAGGGTTTCCTGGCTGGAATACAGCAAGATGGGAAAATCCTGTGCACCAAAAGACTCACCTGAGCTACAGAAAAATCCCCCGACCTTGTGTAGCAGTGCCAAGCTGGTGCTCCGTGCCAGATCCGTGCTTCTGGCAGGCAGCTGGGAATCCATGGGAGCCTGTCCTGCTGTCCCCTGCATGGATCGTTTTATTTGACCATGTTAAGTAAAAAGGTAAAGCCTTTTCCCTGTGGGCATTCGAAGAGTGTGGCCCAGCAGCAGGGCAGGAGGCAGATGGGAAGAGCTGGTTGATTTGAAATTACAGCACAGTTTCTACACTCCAGCCCTGCCAAGGTTTTGGGTGTAGCCTGAGTCTGCCACAGGAGATGGATTGCTCAGGGCTGGCTGCCCCTGGAGCTGGAGCTCCACGGGTTTGCCTGGCATGTTGGGGTCAGACCCCTTGATGGCTCTGAGCTGCCCAAGGCACCTCTCCCACACTGGAGAAGACTCAGTTTTGCCTGGAAAAGCCAATCAGTTACTTCAGCAGCGATGGAAGTTTGTGAAAATACAATGGCACAATCTCTGCTGAGCTCAGGCCCAGAAGCAGAGCCAAGAGTCTCCCTGGCTTTGGATAAAACTTTGCTGTGGTTACTGGCGTCACGGGATCATGTGATGGCAGCTGATCTCTCCAGCCTCCACCGTTCTCACTCCAGGCCTCTTCTGCTGCACAAAAACACCCTGAGTGTTCAAAACATCGGCTCCTGTTTGGGTAATCACTTATTGATAGTGGAATTATCAGCCAAGTGTTGTTGAGGAAACAGCCACTGGTGGTGTTTCTGATCCTGCCAGGCCCTTTCCCAGCCCTCAAAACCCAGCCTGGCCACAAACCTTCAGCACCCCCAACTAAAGGGATTTCTAAACAGACACAGTTTCTCCCTCCAGCCCAAGGGCACGCTTTGTGGCAACATCTGTTGATTCTTCAAGTCTGGGTTCTCAGCCCAGGGAATTTAGGGGCAATCAGGTCTAATCTGAGCTCTGAGCCCCTTTGAACCATGCTGATGGAGAAATGTGTGCCATGAAATGACTTTAAAAGAACTCTAGGGAGACAGAAGAGCAGGAACATGTCAGTTGGGAGCTGCTGCCCTCTCCAAATTCTCTCCCCTGTGAGGAGCACAGCCCTGGATTTTCTGGGACTTTATTCCTGCGGGACAGTGCAGGGTAAGGACAGGCAGAGTCAGCTCTGCCACAGGGTTGGTCCTCTGGAGAGATGAAAGGGAAGTGGTTTGGTGGCCAAATGAAAGTCGTGGCTTTAAGAGAGAATTAAAGCCAGATGTTTCCAGCAGCTGCTGAGCCCAGTCTTTTGTGTCAGAGGCACCAAGGAGGCCCTGGCAGCTTCTGCACAGCTCCGTGGTGGGAACACCCTGTAATCCTGAAGGCTCTGCCACGGCGCTGGAGGCTCCCTGGCTGCCTGGGAGGAGGCAACAAGAGCTGAGGCAGAGATAGTGAAGCCAGCTCAGTATTTATTCTGTGACTAAAAATATTCATTCCTTGCTGATAGTGGGGATGGCAGCAGAGGTGTGGTAACCAAATTTAACACCTTTGGATAAAACACTGGTGCCAAGAGGTGGTTGAGCCATGTTGGCATCGGCTCTGCAGGCACGGGGCAAGATATGGGGAACAGGGACAGAACTTCAGCCCCGAGCCAGGGACTGGCCTGGGACCCCTCACACAGGTTGAGGGTAACCAACAGATAAATCTGCTGTGCAAGGACCTCATCAGAGTCAGGGACGAGAAACAATTCCTGCCTTTCTTCTGGTGTTTGGGACTGAAGCAAGAGCCCATTTGGGAGTGGATGTAACACAGATGAAATACCAGGGAAAGGGGAGCTGACTCCTTGTTTCAGCACAATTGTGGAGGGAGCAGCACTGTGAGGGAGAGCCCAGACCTCGGGGCTGCTGGTGGGAGGTCCCAGCTCACACCCAGGAGCTGTAAATCTCTGCCAGCACTGCTCCTACTGCTCCTTCTGGTTGTCACATTCACTCCTGGCTTCCTAAGGCCCAATTCCCGGTGCCCTCAGTGCTACCCCGAGGTGGAGTTTCCTCTTGTGAAATCACCGGGTGTCCTGTTGGCTCTGAGGGCTGGGAAAGGCTCTGCTCACCGTTCACTCTCTGTGTCACGGCCCTCATCTCCCTCCTGCCCTGTCCCGAGTGTTGGGATGCTCCTGCTCTAGAGGAGCAGGGGAGATGCCCTTGAATGCAGCTGGGTCCCTTCTGCTGGGGAATGAGGAATAAATCCATAAGGTGTGCCCAAAGCAAGGAAAAGTCAATAGAGCAGAGGGAGGTTGGTGACAGGAAATCCCAGTTTTTACTGGCATGGGCTCACATCAGATAATCTGGCTATAACAAGAAAGAAATCGCTCCATACTCTGATTCCATGGAGCTGGGTGAGGGATTGCTGTAGGAAGGGAGCTTCTTGCCTTGCCCTTTGCTTGTTCTCAGACTGGGATATCTCATTTGTGTGCCCACCAGCTCACTGTGCCCTGGAACACCCTGGGCAGGAGGAACAATTGTTTCTGCCGTGATTCCAAACCCAGCTGCTGGGAGAAGCCTTTGGGAGCTCCTGGGCTGCCCTGGATGGGGCTCAAGGGGAGCTGCCCATGCCTCAGTCACAGCTGCTGACTAACAGGAAAGAATCTTCACAAGTGTCAACAGAGAACTGGTTGTTTCACCTCCCAACAGGTGGCAACGGGACCTGGTCATGTCCCGGCTCGAGTGGTGTCACTCCAGCATTTCTCCCTCGGATGACACGGAATTGTTGTCACCCGGCAGGAATTCTTTTCTCACTCTACGGACCAGGCCTGGTTTTCCACCTCAGCCAGCGAGGCTGGGAGTGTTCTGAGCTGGAAGTGTCCTGGCGACACCGAGCGCCCTTCACCAGCTGGGCGTTTCCATGGAAGGGGCAGAACCAACTGCTGGGAAATGCTCTAATCTGAGCATTAGTGGTAATTTACATCCCAGCAAAGCCTGGGTTCAGGAGTCCTCAGCTCCTGTGGGATCTCAGGTGCTCGGCAGGTCTGGAAATGAGGCTAAGAACAGTTCCATGCTGCAATCCCTCCATCTAGGCACATCCAAAATGAAGGAGCAGCTTTGCAGCTCAGGAGGTTTGTGAGCCAGGGTGATGCTTACCCTTCCCAGGGGTGTGAGGATTAAGGAGTTAATGGTTGCAAAATGCTTTGGAGATGACAAGTGTTCAGTCTGATGGCTTCTTATTGGGGAAGGGGATGAAAAGGAAGAAGTTCTTACTCCCACAATGGACCTATGAGGTCTCACTATTTCACAGAATTATGGAATATCTTGAACTGGAAGGGATCCACAAGGATCATCAGTCTGGCTCCTGGTCCTGCACAGACACCCCAACAATCCCACCCTGTGCCTGAGAGTGCTGTTCAAATGCTCCTGGAGCTCTGGCAGCCTTGGGGCCGTGCCCATTCCTGGGGAGCCTGGGCAGTGCCCAACCCCTCAGGGAGAAGAACCTTTCCTGGATCTCCAACCTAGCTCTCCCCTGGCACAGCTCCAGCTGGTCCCTTGGCTCCTGTCCCTGGTCCCAGAGAGCAGAGACCAGTGCCTGATGTGACAAACACTGATCTGACAGAGTTTTGCTCCCATGCTGTCCCTGCGGACTGAGGTCGGGCAGCTCTTGGCAGCGAGAGGATTCCAGAATGGGTTCTGCAGTGTGTGAACAGTCCCCTCCCATTTATCCTGCTCCAACTTATTTATTCAACTTCTTCTGTTTCTTTTTCTTTCACTCTCTGTGTCTTGGGGAACACCCAAGGGCCTGCCAGCTGGGCTGTGTTTGCCGGGCAGCTTGTGCTCCGTGTCTAATCTCCTCAATGGACCCTGATTATTCCCTGGCTCCGACTTATCCACATGGATCTGCCCAGCCCTAATTGCAGGTGATGGCGTTGTGGGGTCCCTCACAGGGCACTGATTCATGGAGGGGACCTGAGGGCTGGAATCTCCATCCTCCACCCTCACCAGAGTGTTTTAATTCTCTTACCAAAACCGGTAAGTTGCCCCTCAATGTGTTGTAATTAATTGTGTGGATCTTTCTCTAAAGCAAAGTGGTTTCAAGGTGTGTTTTCCTGGCAGGAATCCCCTCAGAGCATCATTCCTGCTGCTCCCCCCATGGGTCTGTGGGGGACACCCAAGTCGGAGCATAGGACAGGATTTTGTGCTCGGGACTTTCAGGGCAGTTTGGGCCTTGCTCAGCCCTTGAGCTCAGGTGTGCCATCCCCGCAGTGGGAGCATTACCTGGGCAAGGCACAGAATGGACAATTTGGGCTCCAGTGGACTCAGCCAAGCCCTTCCTGAAAAGATGAGCCGAACCAAGGCCTGACTGCTCCAGGACACTGCCGTGGGTTCGTGCCCTGTCTATATCGGTGCTGTCTGGAGGAAATCCTGATCCTGTGACATTCCCACGGGAGCCACAGCCCCTTCCCAGCACTTCCCCACCCGTTCCTGGCCAGGGCAGCCCTGGCAGCCGCTCCGGCCCCTTGTCCATCTGCGGCCGGGATCCCAGGGAGGGTGGGCATGAGGATGGGGGACAGGGGAGCGGGGACAGCGGGAGGGGACAATCCCCGGCACCCCCGGCTTGATGGCACCGGACACGGGTACAGGGAAACGGGACCGCAATACCGGCGCTGGCCTGTTCCACAGTGTCCCTGCGGGATCCCCGGGGCTGCCCCCAAATTTGGGAAAATCGGGACAAAAAAGAGGCCGGGATGGGCGGTGGGGTCGTAGCGGGGTCTGACCGCGGCGATGTGTGCAGCGCCGGACGGGGCGGCTGCATATATTCGTTGGAAGCGTAAAGATGATTGAGTTGTTCAATTATCAAAACCAAC
>VXBU01017415.1:194160-212672 GCA_013400315.1 Bombycilla garrulus | reverse complement strand
CCCGGCCGTGAAGGTGACGCGGGACACGCGGGGCCTCCCCGAGGCCTCCCGGGAGCGGGCCCGGCCTGGCCCCTCGACACGCGGGGCGGCCTCGCGGGGCCGGCCCCGAGCGCGGCGCCTCGTTAATTGCGTTAATTAAACACTGGGGGTGGTTTATGGCGCGGGAGGGGGCGGTTCTGCCGTTCACCGGCGCGCCGGCTCCGGGCGGGACGAGGAGCGCGGCCCAGCCCGGCCCTGGAGGTCACCGAGGAGGGCGGGCGCCGTGTCCGCTGTGGCCCGGACCGGGGCTTCGCTTGCTCACGGTGTTTCACGGGTTCGGTGAAGCGGTTTCAAGCTTTGCTGAACGAACCCGGGTGGCCGCCGTAAACTTTGCACCGAGTTTTGTCCCGAAACGTGCGCGGAGCAGCGAGCTGCGGGGGCCGGGGGAGTAACGGCGGGGGCCGGGCGGGCGCTGGGCTGAGCTGCCCGGGAGGGTTCAGCTCGGGGGGGTTCTGCTCTGGGTTTTGTTCGGGTGAGGTGATGCTGGTGGGCTCACGTACAAACACCGACATGCGGTTAGGAGCCTCTAAATAAAGCAGTTTGGGAGACACGTTCTTTTTGTTAAGTGAATCACCTCAGTTGGGAGCTGAACGTTCCTTGGCTTCGCGGAGAGGAATGAAAGTTGTCATGAACGCGGTGACAGGCCTGGAGAATTAGGGGTTGCAGTGTTCTGCTGGAAGAGGAACTGCTGAGGCTGATGGGAGGCAGGAGCAGCTGCCTCATCCCAGGCTGAGCTGGTGAGAGGCCCCAGCACGAGGCAGGTTCTGGAATGCAGGGATGGGGATGTGGACGGGAGCTGGAGCAATATCAGGGCACACATGGCTGTGGATGGGAGCTGCAGTTCATCAGCACTTCGGGATTTTTAGGGAGTCCTAAAGCACAAACTCAGCTCTGATCTTCCTCTGACAGTATTGGGAGTTTCTGTGATCTTCATTCAATAATATTTAATTTTGAGTTCCTAAGGACTATCTGGACTGACTGAAGGTTTCTTTTCACTGGCAGGACTGAGAAGTGGAGTTCAGAATTAGGAATGCTGCAGTTGGATGCTTGGGAGCAGACAGCAGCTTTATCTGGGGGTCATTGGAGATGCCTGGAAAATAAGGCACAGGATGAGGATGGGTGGAAGTCTCCAGGTTTTCAGTGTTTGTTTCAGACCTACTTGAGGTGTAAATGTGGTGATTGTGACAAGCCCTTCACAGTGTGTTCCCAAGTGTGTTTCCTTCAACATCCTTTATTTTCAAATCTCTGCAGTGATGGCTCTCTAAGGGCTGTGTAAGGCTCGTGCTGTTTCAAGCCTTTATGTTTGGGGCAGGCCTTTTTTTTCCCTCTAAGCCAGGATCTGTGTGCTGTTAACAATTAATAATTAGGTACATTGGGAATATTAATCGAGAGAAATGGAATTGATAATGGCTGCTGGGCTCCACTCAGATGGGTATGTGCTCCTAATTCCATATATTTGTAATTTATTGGGGAAATGGGAGTCATCAATGCCCATGATGTTTCCTGGTTAGAAATGCAGGACTGTGGGAAGCACGGAGTGTTGTTGAGCCTCTGGAGCAGGTGAGGCCTCCACACTGGCCCTGTTTACACTCCTGTGACACAGGTGCCACCTTCACACAGCACAGCCGTGCCTTGGCTTTTCCAGGGGGTGGACGAGGCTCTCCTGGGCTTGTACCAGCTGATGGAAAACCCTGCAGCTCCTGCTGGGAACGATGCTCCTGTGACCACTGAAGTTACAGTGAGAGTTACCTGGGATACTGAAAGCACTGAGTGTTACCTGAAACCTGCCAGCAGCTCCCGAGGAGTTCTGGGTGTTGGTTTGACACCAACTTCTCCTCCCCCAACCTCTGAGTCCTCATGAGCTCTGAGGAGGTGGTCCCAGTGTCTGAGCCCCTCAGGTTCCTACCTGCCTGTCCCCCAGCCAGCACAAGGCTTCTCTCAGCTGCCTCCCAAAGCTTTGCTGACCTTGGGGTTTTTCCATCTGCTTATGTTTCCATTTCTGGAAAGGGTTAGTTTCTCCCCTCACAAGTTTGGTTAAATTTTCTTCTGGATTTTTTGCTTTGGTTCTGTTCCAGAGAGTTTGTCACAAGCTCTGGGTTAGGATTTTGGTTGCAGAATAATTTGAGTTAATATTAAAATCAATTGCTTTAAAACTCTTGAGTGCCTGCGTTTTTGTTAGCTTAATTGAATCTGGTTAAGCGTAATTTAGATGCAACTACAATAAGAAAAATATCTTTTGCCATGTTTCAGAATGAGAATTTTCTTCAGTGGCCAATTTTTAGGAGTTGCTGGAGGAGAATCTTTGACCCAGGTTTGCTGGAAGTAGTGTGAGCGAGAGGGGAAGCTGTGCTGAGGAGAGCTTTGTCAGCTCGTGGATCCCAGCGAGTGTTCCCAACCTTTGTCACTCTGTAAAGCTTTAACCTCGTCATGAAAGTTCCCGATAGCAGCTGGGAGGATCGTGCTGCAGCCAATCCCACGGGCTCTGCGTTTGTAGCCTCAGTTAAATAAGCAAGAATTGATATTTTGGCCTTCTCTTCTGAAGAGCCGCTGGCCAGGATGGAGCAGTTTTGCTCATGGAGCGCAGCATGAATTTCCCAAAAGCTGATGTAAATTAGGGACTTTTTATCCTCTGCAGTCCGTGGGGTTTTGCTGCTCAGATGAGTGAGAGCAGGGCTGGGTCCTGCTGGGCTGTTACAGCTCGCTGTTTCTAGCACAAGGGGAGGTGGCCCACGCTCTGTTCCAGGTGTGTTGTGTTCAATATCCATTCATCACTTCATCAGAGTTGCTTGTAGTCCAGTCACCTCCAGAAATGCAACCACCCCAAAGTGTTTCAGTTTCACTTTATGACATTTCTACCTTCAAATTACTTTAGGCCTGAGCTCGGTGCTGCCCTCAGAGATGTAGGTAGCGAGGCATAATTTATTTTTAGAAAAGAATGAATCATCTCTTGGATGTGTCTTGTCTCTTTTTGCTTTGTTGAAAAGTAAATTCAAGGAACTGGGACCTGCTGGCTCTGGGTCTGTGAGCAGGAGCCCATGTGGGCAGGTGATGCTGCCCCAGGAGGGACCAGAAGCTGAGCAGAAGTTAGTTTGGAACTGCTGAGCTGCAGTGACACAGCCTGTGGGTGCAGCAGGTTACTGGGTTTTGCTTTGCAGGGTGCTTTGTTGGAGAACAACTGCTCTGAAATCTGCAAAGGGAAATACACGTGTGTCCTTTCACCCTGAACTATTTCCAGTTTCCAGCTCTGCTGCTGGGCAAAGATTAACAGGAGGGGAAGACTCTGTTGCTATGTGGATTAAATCAGTTGTGCGTGGGGGGTTTGAGTCTCAGAGCTTTGCAAAAATCTTTGTTTTGCTTCTCACATGGTTGTCTTGAACCTCTCCAGTGTTTGGAGGCTTCTTGTTACTGAACTGGGGCTCTTCCTTGCAGCAAAGAGCTCTGGCACGAGGTGTGACCTTGGCAGAGGAATTATCTCTAAAGCTATTGCAACTGCTTCCTTATCCTTGTGCTGTGTGTTTGAGGCCTGGTAGTGAGCCACTCCTTAACTTCAGAATCCAGGAGCCTGGCCTCCAGCATGTGCAGCTTGCTTATCTGGGCCTCTGTGGATATGAGCTGGATTAATGGCTTTCACCTTTTAAAGTCCAGCAAATTGCAGCAGTCAAGTGGAGCATCGTTCAGTGGCTGGAGGAGCTGTTTTAGCTGGTTGCGGGGTGTTGGGATATCTTGGGTGGAGAGTTTTTGCAAAAGGGCAGTTTTTAGTTTTATTCACTCTCCTATAACTATAGTTATTGTTTCACTATGTGAAAGGAAACTGTGCTGCTGCTGGACTGTTGGATTCCTCACCCAAATGCCTTTGAGCAGCTCTGGGAGAGGGACCCTGAAGGACTCTGTCTTGTGCTGTGGGAATGAGCATTTCTCTGTGTCAGGTGCCAGCCTGGAGTCCTGCAGTTCTTCTTGTCTGTCTCATTTTTAGCCCTCTCACTCTAATTATGGTCCTTGTTGCCCAGACCCAAAGTGAGAAGATCCTGTTCTCTCCCCAGCAGGCTGGGATGGTGTGTAAGTTTGTCTTGGCAATTCAAAGCCTTTAATCTCCTTGGTGACAAGTTCAAGGGAATGATTAGCGTGTGTTGATGTGTGTAAGACTCCTGGGGGAACGGGGTAGGACTCGGGTGAGTTCAGGAGGAATCCTGGCACAGCGCAGGCGATGGTTGGTTAGTACAGATGTCACTAATTCCGTTAAGCTATACAGTTTCTTCTCCTTGACATATGTTTTTTTACCTTCCTTTCTAGGAAGGGGTCTGGAGGAGGGAAAATTTCCCTTTCTGGTGAAAGGGGACTGGAGCATTATGACAGTCAAGTCTTTAAAAGCTTATGAGTTCCCAGAGTCCTTGCCGAGTAGCCGCTGCCTCCGCTGATGTTGTCGGATGTCAATAAAGAGAGGTTGAAGGCAACACTTCTAATGGAGGTAGAACCGAAATACTTGGAAAATACCAAGGATTTTCCTGTTTTCATTAATAAAAAAAAAAATCACATAGGTGCTTAATAGCTGGGTAGACACTTGAGATGTGGAACTCTAGAGACAATCACTAAATTCACCTGTATTTTCTGGCTTGAATTCTGAATTCTTGAGTTCTCCGGGTTGCTCTAACTAACTGGAGTGTTCTGGTCTCTTCAGCAGGTAACATCCAAAGGTGCTGGCTTGAACCCCAACGCAAAAGTGTGGCAAGAAGTGCCCCAGGGCAGCGGTGAGGCCGTGCCCCCCACCAATGGCACAGAGCACACGTGGCAGGAGACGGCAGCGGCCCAGGGGACTCCGGCTGAGGGTGAGATGTTGGGACGTGGCCCTTCCTGGGGGACACTGGGGGAGTTCAGCTGTGAGGAGCAACCTCTGGCTCTTGTCCCTGAGGTTGTCAGTGCCGATGGAGGCACGGAACGTGGGAAAGCTGCAGGGGTTGTGAGGGTGGTGGGTCTCAGCAGTGGAGTGCCTCTGGAAGTGTCTGAGCTCTGCTGGAGTTCAAGGGGCCCGGTGATGACCCAGTAACGCGCTAAGAGGGGAGCAGGGTGCTCGGTGTGTGCAAATGGATTCGTGACATTGCTGCACTTGAGCATCCACTGGACCCTGTGAACAGGAAAATGAGATCTGAGGGCCACCTGCAGTCCTGGGGAGATGAGGTGCTGCTGGGGAATGTCAGGAGCATTTGTTCTGGAGCAGACCCTGTGCAGCTTGCATGGTTAACTCCTTCCCATTCACTCCCATTCCCATCCTCACCACAGGGGCAGTGTCCAGAACTAAGGATTCAACTGGTTTCACTTGTTTGGCTCAGACTCAATCCAGGGTGTAGCTGAGGTGACTCAAAGCGTGGCAGAGGATGCAGAAGATTCCCTGCAAAATGGTTTAGTAAAAGTTAGGGATAAAGAAGGGAACATTCAGCTCGTGTGGCTTTGTCAAAGGTTTCTGGTAAGTCAGCAGAAGTGAGGAGAGAGCACTGGGTTTGTGCTTTGCCTGACAGAAACTCATTTGTCTCTCCATAACAAAGTGAAGCAATTGAGGCAGTGTAAGCAATTTTCATCCCTTGTTTTTAGGAACCTCGCTTAAAAAATTTAAATTTCATGTATTTAGATTCTTTGCCACTTTGGGGATCAATTTCAGGATCCATTATTTACTTTTATATACTTTCCTGTGAGAGCCTAGTACAAACCAGATCTTCCTGAAATTGGAGAGGTATAAGTTGTATCCAATACAAAGCCTAAGAAATACAGGCTAAGATTAGACACTCAGGTACAGCTTTCTAGAGTATTTGTTGTAATATTGGTAGCCAGTGTTTTCCAAATGGGAAATACTCTGAAGCTGACAGGAGTTTTCCTGCTGCTGCTGTGTTCCTTTGCCAGGTAACATAGAGATCTCAGAGGACAGCTGCAAGCAGTATGAAGTGATGTATTCCCCATCCTGTGAAGCCACAAGGAATGGCACAGGAGTTGATGAGGCCTCAGCAAATGGAATTGTCCTGGCGACTGAAGATCTGGGATACCAAATCTACGAGGTGTCTGGTGAGTGCTGAAGTTCAGATGCTGCTGTCAGTGTGTGTAACCCCCCCAGAGCTGCTCTAACCATGGTGTGACCAAGCTGGAGCTCTGAAATGTCCTTTTGTATCCAAGAAGCTCCAGTATGGCCTCAGCACGTGGCCAGACATGTGCAAAGTGGGATCAGAGTCATTTTGAGAGTGTTTGGTCTGGGGGTCTTTAAGCATCTCAGATGAGCTTTTCCTCTTGGTCCTGCCCAGAGGGATTAATTCTTGTATTTTGCAATGAGATGTGTCCTTGCCTGATTTTGTTGCCTTGAAAGTGGGAGCTGATGGTGGATGTGGTGCCTTTCAGGTGACAGCAGCTCCACTGTGTCCACAGAAGACATTAGAGAATGTTTGAGGAAACAACTTGAATTCTGCTTCTCACGGTAGGTGCAGTTAACTCAGCTTGGTACAAACCCTTTCTTAAAATCTTGGGCAAATATCCCTCTTCTTGGCTTGATGTGTACCGTTATCTTGATAAAAACACAAATCAGGATTTGCTGATGTGCTGTAGAAGCCCTGTGGCACCTTCCAGCTGTTCCAGTCCTGTCCGTGCATCTGTCCTTGGATGAGGGTGACTTCTGTGCTCCACAGTCATGAGACACTGAGATCATTTACTGTGTGGCACCACAAGTCTTTCTGGCAGATCCTTTTTGCCGACCAACGTGTAGGGCACTGGAACTTAATGAAGTTTTTAAAATTATCTTACTCTGCTTTATGTTGATTTGCTGGGATTTGTTCCAGGAGAGAAAATCTGAGGGTGTTTTGGTTGAATGGTGCTGGTGAATATTTTAGCCTGTAGTTAACCTCTTGTTTTGAGTTTTCTGTAAGTCAGGTTCAGGATCTTTATTAAATAATATTTTTGTGTCCTTTTAGAGAGAATCTTTCAAAGGATCTCTACTTGATGTCTCAGATGGACAGTGATCAGTTTGTTCCAATATGGACAATTGCCAACATGGAGGGGATTAAGAAGCTGACGACGGATATGGACCTTATTCTTGAAGTTTTGAGATGTAAGTCTGGGACTTTGGTATCTGTATCAGTAGCACAAAGAATCCTTCAGTGCTTCAGAGGGATGTTGTAGTCTCGGAGCTGGTTATGTTTGTTGTTCTGGTAAATGGTGACAGGAACTTAACTGAGTAGGAGGCTGTTCCAAACTCCTGAACTCTTATTCTTTGTTCCAAGTTCCATGACAGAGTCTGCTACTGCTGAGATGTGCACAGTGTCCAAATTTTACACTTTATTTTCAGCTTCTCCTATGGTACAAGTGGATGAAAGGGGAGAGAAAGTCAGACCAAACCACAAACGATGTATCATCATTCTCCGTGAGATCCCTGAGACAACACCTATAGAGGTAAGTAAAGAGAAAGGAAATAAGGAACTCTGTTACTGGTTTTGGAAGGTGTCTTCAACAGGGCTTCAAACAGCACCAGGAAGAGCTCAGCTGGCGTTTAACTGGATTAAACACAGATATTTTTCTTCTAGACCACATCAGTAACTTTTTCTACCTGGATGCGTTATCAAAACAGCCAAAAACAAAAACTTATTGACGTTGTCCTTTCCCATTATTTACTGTTATAGTTAAACCTTAAGTAAACTTTTCTTCCTCCAAAGCTGAGCTAGCTTGGCTTTTCTGGAAGGAAGTTTGAACTGGTTTCTTTTCAGATCCAAAAATAAATCAGTCCAGGGCATAGCTTGGAATTCAGGCTGAATTTTATCACAGCAATAACTTTACTTGAAGTCAGACGGTTGTTTTGGCAGCAAGAAACGTTACTAAACATTTCTCATTCATTGAGCCCCAGCATGAGCTGAGCTCATTATGCCCCAGGAGGAAGGATAATAAAATTCCTCCTGATACTTGGCGAACAGAATGATTTAATTCTTTGTTTTTTAAAGTTGTAACACAGGGTGTTTGTCTACCAGCATTTTTAATGAGTTCTTTTAATGCAAACACTGAGCAGCTGCTTGTCCCTCTCTTTACAGTCTGATTATTGCAAAGCTGTCAGGTTGCCTTGACTTAGAAATATTTCATGGAATCATTGTTGTCTCCATGACTCTGCTGATCTAAAACCACACTTTTCCTACCTGTTTCATATGAAAATATCACCAGGCCTACACAGATCTTGATTTTCTTACAGCTGTGCCTGCTCTGCTTTGTCTTGGGAGCCCAGGAGGCTGAACTAGGATTTGTGGGTTAAAAAGCAGGTAGAGGCTAATTTGGTCCAGGGTCACGTGAGGAGCTGGAGCATAAACTTGGATCACTTTAGTGTTCACTGTACAAGGGCCCTGAATTTCTGTCCCCAGGAGGTGAAGGCTCTGTTCAAGAATGAGAACTGCCCCAAGGTGATAAGCTGTGAGTTTGCTCACAACAACAACTGGTACGTTACATTCCAGTCCGACACAGACGCGCAGCAGGTAAGGCTGCCTCCCCTGACACCCCAGCTCTGATCCTTGCCCTGCTCAAGGAAAGTGCTCATGTGCTTCCTGTAGCTAAAAGAAATATTTATTTACTGATCTCCTTTTTGTTGTTTTAAAAGATTACTGGCAGATTCTGGTTAATAAGACTAAAGTTGAGAGATTGTGGGGTTGTAATTCCCATGCCTGGCTCTTGCCTTGGTGCTCACCAGCTGTGACTGGCACCAGAATCCTGAATTTGAAGTGTTAATGAATTTGGCTGGGCTGACAGGGAAGCACATGACTGCACATTTCTGTTAAATCATGGAACATCCTTTGGGAAGTTCCATCTTTTTATTAAGATATTCTGATGTTGATCTTTTTTTGTATCTGCAGGCATTCAAGTACTTAAGGGAAGAAGTGAAAACCTTTCAGGGCAAGCCAGTAATGGTGAGGCTGCTTTATCTGGTGTTTCTGTTGGGATGGAATTGTGTTGTTTGGATGATGGGGGCCGTTTGTGGGGGTGAACCAAGGACTCAGCAGTGCTGCAGTTCATAACTCTGGCTGAAACGTGAACGAGGTCATGGGGAGCTCTGACAAATTACAGTTCAGTGGCTGCTGGTTACTCACAGTGCTGCTTCCCAGGGGGGGTGAAATACATTCCTGTGCTGACTTCCCTTCTCCACTTGCCCCAGAATCTGGGTTTGCAGAGCTCAGGAGAGGGATTCCTGCCACTGTGAGTCCTGAGCTGGCTGCTGCACAAAGCAGGCTGGAGCAAAGTGCATGTGTTGTAAGAGGAACTGTCACAATTAGAGTCTGGGCTGTTCCTGCTGTAGAAAGCAGCATTTATCTTCAGTTTTACAGATCACCCAGCTAAAGCAATGTGTGTCCTTCCCCTTATCACACTGTGGGAATGTGAGCTGGACTGATTTTATCAGTTTTTATTCATAAGCACTAATCAACCTTCACGTCCCTCCATCAGCAAGAAAGATTCCATGTTCTCTTTTCTCCCAGCTAACTCATGGTGTGGTTTGCTGTCTTGCAGGCCAGGATAAAAGCCATCAACACGTTTTTTGCTAAGAATGGTTACCGGGTGGTGGATTCCAGTGTGTATCCCCAGCCTGTGCAGACCCAAGCCCAGTTTGCCTCCCCCCTGTTTATGCAGCCTGTATATAGCCCTCAGCAGTACTCGATTTACAGCATCGTGCCTCAGACGTGGTCTCCCAATCCTGCACCTTACTTTGAGACACCACTGGTGAGTAACAGCTGGAGAAGGGGAGGAGGAGCCCAGCCCATCAGGGGTAATTTCATTAATAATCACTAGGGTGAGCGGATGTTCCAGGTTTCTTGGTCAGATCCTTCTTTTTTGACACTTATGTCATGGCCCTGATAAAGCAACGCCATCAGAGGAGCTGCCGGTCTCACCGTTGGCTGCCGTGTATTTCAAGGAATTTTGGTGTGAAATTCCATTATCCTGCAGCTTGTGTTGCTGGAAGAGCCCGTAGCTCTGCTAAAGCAGATGCAGCCTGTGAGCCTGTGGGGATTTGGCTGGAGCAGTGAGTTCACACCACAGTAGATGCTGTAGCCCAGTGTGAAATTACAGCCATGAGTAACTGCTGAAGCTGATCATTAATCTGCAAACGTTTTCTTTGTAGCTCAGCCACTGAGACTGTTGTGTCTGTTGCAGGCCCCGTTTCCCAACGGTGGATTTGTGAATGGCTTTAATACACCAGGATCTTATAAAACAAATGCTGCTTCTCTAAGTATAGGTCGCCCATTCCACAGGAATAGGTAAGAGAGTTCTGCCAGGTGTTTGCTCCTGCAAAACTGACACTACTGAGATCCTCAAATGTTCCTTGCATGTCACGTGCAGTGCTTTCTGATGGGATCACATTATTTATTTTATCAAATGTGTGATGGTTTTCAATTTAATTTAAAAAATGGCAGCTTTAGATCCTAAAATAATGGACACAGTGCTGGAGCGAGCAAAGGTAACTCCTTTAAAAGCCTCAGAGGAATTTTTGCAGACAAATAAATAACTTCTTTCTATGGTCATACTTGTAATTATATTTGTTATACACAGATTATAAACTCCTGCAGCACAACATAAGCCTTTCCTGCTGGGATCAGGCTTGCGGAGCTGCTGGTTCCTGCAGTGGGAATTGCTTGTCCTGACTGCTGCGTCCAACTGCTCGATGCTGGGGCTGTTCCTGTAATTTGTTTGCTTTATTTCCATCTTTCCTGAGAGCTGTAAGGGCTTAGCCCAGATATAAACACTGGGGAGGAGGAAACACTTCGTATTGCTGTAGCAATTTCTCTGTGAATACAAAGGAGTTGTAACCTGTGTGTGGGAGTTGTTTGTGTGCAGCACAGGGCTGGGATCACGGGAGTTGCTGTTGGTATTGGAGAATTCAGTCGACAACTGCCGAGGCCATGAGTGAGTTTTTGGTGCAGTTCAGGTCTGTGGCTGTTGGCAGAAAGGGAACTTCAGGCTGTGGTGACTCAGCAGTCTTAACACAGACTGTGGAACTGGGAGCGTGACTGCCTGGAACAGGGAGCAGCTGCTCCACTTGCAGCTGCTCAGCTCCCAACTCACATCTTGGCAAAGNTTTTTTTTTTTTTTTCTGTAAATTGTGCACAGCCTTAAAACATGTAAAGCTCTCAGGTAAATGGACCTCATGGAAGTACAGGTGCTGCAGCTGTGCAAAGCGGTGTGTATCCAAGTACTAACACCTTGAAGTGCCTCCTTGTGCATCACATCTGCAGAACCCTAAGCTTTGAAAATCCTGGTTATGTAAAGACTTCAAGCTGTAGAAGTTGAATTTGCAGCTCTAGGTCAGTGTGTGCAGGTCCTGGTGGCCCAGTGATGATCAAGTATCGCGCTAAGAGAGAACAGGTCACAGTTGGGGGCTGGGCAGCCTGTGCTCCCTGCTCGTCCTTCCTCCTGCTCTTCCTTCCTTCTGCTCTCACATCATTTCTCCTTCTCTCTGCTCTTTTTTCCCCCCTCCTTTATCTTTCCTTGTCTTTTCTGCTTTGCTCTTCTGCCCAGACAAGACTGCGGCTGTCTCGATGACGGTTAAGATTATGAGATCTGAGGGCTGAGCAGTGACTTGAGGATATGCCATTTTGAGAACAACTTGGACAAAATGGAGGAATTTCATTGACTTTGCTCCACCTCCTCCCTGTGATTTTTGGTGGTGGGAAACTTAAACTTTATTGGGCCCTTAAAACTGGTTCTTGATGCTTCTTGAAGCTGGGAAGTGTGAATTCATTTCTGTTCAGCAAACCTCCTCTTGAACTGCAGAACAGCTTGTTTGGAGCGTTCATCCAGCTGCTGCCTTTGGGTTTTTGTCCTGGCCCATTAAACCTGATTTCTTTTGGGGTACAGACAGTTAAGTGCTGGAGTTCTCTCTGTAGCTAAACATTTGTTTAAGCCACTTGTATTTATTTTGTGCTGATTTGTTGCAACATCCTTGTGGGAAAAGGAGATGGAGGAATCGTAGTTCAGCTGGCACTAGGGGAGTTTAGTCTGATTTCATGGAATGCTATAATGAGATTGTTTAAAAACAGCAAGTGTGCAAAATCCTCCTGCTGTCCTTAAATGATGAGATGTGCAGAGTTTACCAAAGGAGAGAGAATTTTGGCTTCTTGTCTTTGATCAGTGCTGCATGGAAAACCAGTGAGGGACAAAAGTAGAGAATAGTTGAAGACACCTAAGTGCTGCCCCAGAAAACTGTTCCATATTGTGCTGGATCTGAGGTTTTCTGGAGAATTCTGCCTTTAAGACCCTGAGCCTGAATTTGCAGCACCACTGGGTGTGCAGAGCTGTGTCTGTGCCCACAGGAGCCAGAGCTTTAATGCTGAATAATTGATAACAGGGTGAAACATTTGGGGGTTGGGAACTGCAGAGTCAGTGCTGGGGGTTTGGGAAATGGAGCAGCAGGCTGAGCCTGGCTGTGCAGGGCAGGGTTCAGCTGCCCTGGCCTGATCTGCCATGTTCAGTCACTCCTGGCCTTGTGTCTCAGTTCAGTTTGTTTGCCTGTGGCCAGATCAATTTGTTCCTTGGCCTTGGCTTATTTCTCCAGCTCCATTTCCAATGGCCTGTGCCGGTGCTGCAAGCCCAGACAAAGGAAAAATTCCTCTTTGGGTTCTTCTGGCAAACCCTGGGTTTTGGGATTTTTTTTTAGTTGTTTGTGGTTTGGGGATTTTTTTTCCCCCTCACAGGTATATTTTGGGCAGCAATCTCAAACAGAAGTTCTGGTGCTTGCTGACCTGCTTTTCTTGTCAGCTGGAATTCAGCTGCAGGTGGTGGTTCTGGTGTGGTTCCTCAGCTCCTGCTCTGTGTCCCCAGGGTGAAGCCCCATTTCCGTTCGTCCAGCAGCTCGGAGCACCCCGAGGGGCCGCCCGGCGCCGGGGCCCTGCCCATGGGGGACCTGAGCAGAACCAGCTCCAGGAATTTCGTCCTGGAGCGCCACAGCAGCTCGGTAACTGGGCACCAAGACCAAGGCTATTCCCAGAAGGATTCTCCCACAGCACAGCTGGAGCAGAACGGTGATTACGGCGTCGGCAGGGGCAGGTAAAGAAAGGGCTGTGTCCCCTGTTTGCTGTCACACAGCAGCTGGACTTGGCTTGTGTGAGCCAAAGATATCGACCATCAGCACAAAATACCCTCCTGTAAGGAGCAGCTATGAGAAAATTGATGCTTAAGTAAATCAGGAGCAGTAAATGCTGACCTGAGAGCAGGAATGGTTCCAGCTTCACTCTGCAGCTGGTAGTTGCTCTGACAAACAGCTGGCAGTAAGACAGTGAGGTATCTTTATTTTAAAGTAACTCATTTGTCCCCAGAATTAAAACAGATGCCGAAGTAAAGCTGGCATCTGTTTTGCTGTAAATAATAAGTAATTGGGAATTTGGTGCTCCTCAGTATTTTAAGATTAACTGGTTTTATCTCTTTTAATTCAGGGCTTAGACACTTGAAAAGGCAGATCAGTGAGAAATCAGACTAATAAGTTTATTACTATAGTAATTCAGTAAATGAACTATTCGTTGATAGCTTATTACTGTGAAATAACTGTCCCTGTGCTTGGTCAGATGCTCATGCAGGGAGCTCGGAAAGAGAAGCTGTTGCTCTGTATTGCCTCTGTTCCAACTTCTTCCAAAGCTGGAACTTTGACCCCTCCTGAGGAGGGAGAACACCCTAGAGCTGTGTGTGGGGAAGGCTCAGCAGGCAGCTGTGCTTCCCCACAGGAGAGCAGTGCCCACTGCAGCTGGGTGCTTGCCCTGACTGCTGCTCTTGTCTTTAAAGGAGGAACGTGTTCCGAGGTCGAAGGAGACGGGAGGACGACCGGGTTTCAGTAAGTTCTGCTTCCCTTTTTTCAGGGGCTCACACAAAATGCAGAGTGTTGGCTTCCCCAGTTATTGAAGGAATGGCGGAGTCCTTCAATCCTCAGATTATCCTGGGGGTTTGCAGCTTGTCTAGGAATTCCCTGACACTTGCTCAAGGCTTTTACTGCTCAGTGTTATGACTGTAGTAACTCATGTTTTCCCTCTGCAGAGACCTCAGCCTTCAGCAGAAACAAAGACTCAGACACCAAAGTTTGACTTGCTTGCATCCAATTTCCCACCTTTGCCTGGCAGCACAGCAAAGATTCTGGGAGAGCCTGTGCTGGAGAGCAGGATGTCTGACATCGTTAAAGGAGTCTGCAAAGAGAAGGTGCCTGCTCTTGTCTCTGTACCCACACGGGTGTGTCTGAGTGCTGTGACTCCCTTTTCCCTGTTAAAGGGTTGGTTTGTTATTCCCACTTATTCCAGTGCTTTAATCCCAGACTTCATACTGGTTTGTTCCTAAATAGTGCATTTTCCCAGGTTTTTTGTGGGAATGTAGCTAGGGCTTGTGCAGGTATGCTGTTGGAAACTCAGTGATGTTTAGGAATAAAGCAGGCAAAGGAGGAATGTTGACTGTTGGAGTAGGAACAGTTTGGTTGAGTGTGGGCAAGGGATCTTTGCAGATGAATTGGTTCTTTGAGCTGATGGGACTAAGCACTGATATTCTGGGTGATTCAGCCTTACTTCTGGTTTTACCCACTGCTTGTTTTGCCCATATAAAGAGGTGATGATCCAAAAGAAGTAGAATTCCTATCATCAGGACTTGAGCAGCCTTTGGGACTACCCCACTTCTCAGATGTCTTTCAGTGCCATATTGTGGAAAAATTTGAGCATGGTTCTGTATTTTGCAACTTGTGCTCTGTGTGCAGGAAAGCAAAGACTCCCTGTCCCCCTGCCCGGCTCCTGCCCCGGAGGAACAAACGCCCGGCGCTGCCCAACCACCCGTGCCCAGCGTGAGCTCCCCGAGCCAGACTGAGCCTGTGC
Organism: Bombycilla garrulus; assembly: GCA_013400315.1. Lineage (NCBI taxonomy): Eukaryota > Metazoa > Chordata > Aves > Passeriformes > Bombycillidae > Bombycilla > Bombycilla garrulus. Next base: position 197,805 of record VXBU01017415.1, on the reverse strand, counting down.
TGCTGAGGTATGCAGAGAACACGGGCATCCCATGGAGTTATGGAGGGTCCTGAGTTGGAAGGGACCCGCCAGGATCATCCAGTCCAGCCCCTGGTCCTGCACAGACACCCCAACAATCCCAGCCTGGGCATCCCTGGAGCGGTGTCCAAACACCCCTGGAGCTCGGGGCTGTGCCCATGCCCTGGGGCACCCTCTGGGGGAAGAACCTTTCCCTAAATCCCACCTAAGCCTCCCCTGACACAGCTCCAGCCGTTCCCTCGTGTCCTGGCCCTGTCACAGGGAGCAGAGATCGGAGCTGCCCTCGGGATGAAGCTGCAGCCCCCAGTGAGTCTCCCCTCAGTCTCTTCTCCAGCTGAACACATCCAGAACTCTCAGCCACTCCTCCAGACCCTCCCCATTCCCTTTTCCTGCTTCGGACCCTTTCCAACAGCTTCAGATGTTTTTCATGTCGTGGTGCCCAAAGTGCCCCCAGGACTGGAGGTGGGGCCACCCCAGTGCAGAAGAGTGGGACAATCCCCTCCCTCACCTGCCTGGCAGTGCTGGACCCCCGGAGTCTGGAGACCCTTTGGGCTGGCAGGGTGCTGCTGACTCATTTGCATGTTCCAGCAAAGTCTCTCACCAGTGTCTGGCAGTCAGATTGGGTGGTATCCTCTCCAGAGGCCACCAGCTGGAAAGAGCAAATCGTGGTGGGAATGGCTGTGCTGTTCTGCACTTGTGACTCCAAAGAAAGGAAATAATCTCTGAAATATGAGTGTCAGGAGGTTTTAATTTGAATTGTTGTTGGTTTATCAGCACGGTTCAGCCAGAGAGCAAACCAGAAGAAGTGTCTGCTCCCAAGGATGTGGCCAGCCCGGCTTCTCCGCCGGCATCCGTCTGTCCCATCAGTGCTGCAAAGCCGCCGAGGACAAACGCCTCCTCACCTTCTGCTCAAGCAAGTGCAGCTCCTGCTCCGTCAACACAGGTAAGGCCCAGAGCAGGGGATGGCAACGACACAGGGAGCTTTCTCTGGGATGTGCTGTGTGTGTTGTTGCTCTTGTGCCCTGACTTCGTGCCCGGGATAGGCTGGGCGGTGGGTGTGGTGCATAAACCTGGCTCTTCTCCTTGCTCCCAAAGGAGCCTCGCAAGCTCAGCTACGCCGAGGTTTGCCAGAAGCCCCCAAAGGAGCCGCCTCCAGCCCCTGTCCAGCCTCTGAGGGAGCATCGCACCAACATCGTTCCCCCTGCCAAAAGCGAGGAGAACGGTACGGCGGAGAAGGCTCCGGAGAAGGCTCCTCACGAGAGGCCTGAAGGTCGGATGAAGGATTACTCCGGGTTCCGCGGCAGCGGAGCTCCCAGGGGAGCTGCTGGCAAAATCAGGGAACAGAGGCGCCAGTTTGGACGCAGATCTTCGCCTCAGGGAGCGCCGCGCCGCGTGGGCAAGGAGCAGTACGGGGGCAAGGAGCAGTACGTGGGCAAGGAGCAGTACGTGGGCAAGGAGCAGTACGTGGGCAAGGAGCAGTACGTGCCACCCCGGTCACCAAAGTAACGCTGGGCCAGCCAATGATTCTCTGTTTCACTTGAGCTGTGGACTAAAGAGCAGCAGAGAGACTGAGGAGGGAAGGATTCAGGAAGGGGAATACTGAACTTGGAGCGTGGCTTGTGTGGAGAAGTTGTGGAGGGTCCCAAAATTCATCTCTAAAAGTGATTTTACAAATGCTGGAGGATTCCAATCACTATAAATATAGAGATTATAATTTTTGTATTTTTTTGTTTTTAATTTGCAGAGGGTTTCCTGCTTGAAATCAGCTTTGGGATTGTGAAAGTAGCGTTTTGACAAAGTGAAAGAATATGAGTTGACAAATTAACCTGTCCCTCGGTGTAGGAGGAAAAGGATAAGAGAATATTATTTTTGGAAAATGAGCATTTCTGTAAAATTAGAACTTTTTTTAACCTATTTAACGTTTGGCTTGTGGGCTGGTGTGTCTGCCATGGATGGCCTGGCTTTGCAGAGGCCTGTGCAGCAGCATGAGCGGAGCGAGTGCAGCCAGAACTGTTGTCATCACTTAGTCACTGATGATGAAAAACTGAATGTACTGCTGTAGTAACCCATGTGTTTCCAGCTTGAAGTAGAGTCTCTTGACCTTACTAATATTTCATTCAGCAAGCTTTTTAAGATATAAGTTTTGCAGGATTCTGGATTGTAGATGAGAGTGTGTGGACAGCAGAAATTGTGTCGTAGATGCAGGGGAAGGAGGCAAAGGGAGCATGTGAGAATCTTTATTTTGTGCCCTTTTTCCTCGCCTCCTTTTGAGGACAACTCCTTAGGTTTGGGGTTTTGTTTGTTTGCTTTTTCCCTCTCTTGTTACTTTCTCTAATTTCTTTATTACAGACTTTAGTGCATTTTTCTTGGTGTGTTTTCCTGAGGCAGCCCCAGGGTAGGACAAGCAGGTGGCTCCACAGCACCTGGTGTTACCTGCACAGGTAAAGAACCTGGAATTCCAGCTGCAGAGGTGGAATTCTGCCTTGCAGGTGGGAGCTCTGGGCACTCACTGCCATCTCTGGATGGCTGGGCAGCAAACCAGAGCTATGGCTGGGTTTTCTCTGTGCTGACTCTGGAATAGGCTGTTGGCTGCTGTATTGCCAGAAGTCAGGGTTTAGACTCCTGGGAACTCGTTGTTTACAGCTGATGTCATAGCAACTGACTCATTTTTAACTGTTTAAAGTGGAACTAAAGATGCAGAGTTGAAGAAATCCCCTCGTGTTCAGAGAAGCTGTTGGAGCAGTGGCTCCTTGCCAGCTGTGTGCTGACTGAATTTGCAGCACTATGGGCAGGAAGTGGTTAAGTTTCAGGGTGATTAATGACCGAAATAGGAACATTCAGCGCATTAATCTGCCAAAATCAGCATACCAGGGTTCAAAGTTCTGTATAAAGCGTTAGTGAAAAGTAGCTTCCAGCAGTAAGAATCATATCTTTATTTTTGCTTTTTTTTTTTTGCTTTTTTTTTAGTGAATAGCAAGTGTACAAATTTAAAGTTGTAAGTTGTGAACACTGGAAAACTCAATTGTGATATATTCCGTAACCATCTTAGTAATATATGCTCGTGTTGCCATAGAATGAATGTAAGTGGCAGTTAAAATAACTGTGAAATTTTTCATCTTCTGATTTCTTAGCCAGATAACCCTTGGCAACTTGGGCCTCAGTAGGAATTCTCTATCAACTGCTTGGAGAACACTCATATCTATTTTTATAAATATATATATAAAGCCAGAGTTGTCATTTCTCTAACTTATTATTCAGCTTGGCAATTGCTTTGATTTGATTCATAACACAATATAATGTATTTATGCAGTTAACTGTTCATTTCTACATGCATGTTAGAAAGAGGGAGTCAGAGAATCGTAGAATGGGCTGACTTGGAAGGGACCCATCAGGATCACGGAGTCCAACTCCTGGCCCTGCACAGACACCCCAACAATCCCACCCTGTGCCTGAGGGCATTGCCTGAATGCTTCTTGAAATCAGACAGGCTTGGAGCTGTGACCCCTTCCCTGGGGAGCCTCCTCAGTGCCCAGCTCCCCTCTGGGGAAGGATCCTTTCCTGCTCTCAACCTCCCCCAGCTCAGCTCCCTGCCATTTCCTTGGGTCCTCAACTATGTGTGTATATATA